>SJJU01003693.1:0-12155 GCA_012932125.1 Conopomorpha cramerella
CTGGGAGGTCGCGGGTTCGAGTCCGGCTACTGGACGTGTACCAATGGGACTCTTTTTCATAGTCTATGTACGCAACGCAACGCTGGTACGGTGAAGGACAACATCGTGATGAAACCCGCACACCACAAGGTGTGTGAACCCCATAACGGCGATGGGCTCATCCCCTGTCACGTTGGGTTAAATACGCTTGGTGAACCGTGGGCATTTGCTTATTAACCAAGTGCCTCTGCCTACCCCGCTGTGGGATTAAAAAGGCGTGACGTGTATTTATTTTTATTTTTTATACTTACATACTAACTAAATACCTACAAAAGATAAAACACCCGGATGCACATAATTAATAGCTACAGCAGTATTTCGCAGATGAGAATCAAACCCGTGAACAACGTCCTAAAGGCATGTCGACCACTCGTCCATCCCGCAAAAAAATATTAAAAAAAGAATAATTTTAATTCTCTTACTTCCCTCGAGTGAATTCAATTCCACACGGACTAGTATCTTCTAGAGAAAAATACTGCAAGCGTTCTTGTTTGAAAAAAGAAAAATCACTGATGAAAGAGAACGGTTCGCTGAAGCATACTGAATAGAGAAGCTCAAGTTTTTTTTATCCGCAAGATCTCAGTAAGATCTTGAAAGACGATAGGTTAATGTGTATATTTTAGAGTTAGGAGCTTTAAAATTAAAATAAAATAAATTTGTTTCAGACAACACAGGCCCATTAAAAGCAACGCCTTTACATACATTATTATAAGATTAACTTTTACTTAACCTGGACACCTACTAGCGACATATTAATAAGAAATTTTTGGAGTTTGAAAATTCGTAAGGCCCTAAGTCCCCATTGGTTTATTATATTGTTATGACGTAAAGTCAAGTTCAAAATTTAAATGAAGACAACAATCTCTCGAGTTCGGATGAACTATTTATAAATGCGCGGAAGCGCATTTTTTGTTATTGTTTTGTGAAACTTTTTTTTTAAATAGTTTACTGTCTCTAATCTTTATATCCATACATTGCACAAGGTTAGGTAATAAAGAGTACATAGGTGGTTTAGGGTACCAAGATCTGAAAATATCTGGAATAAAGTATATTTTCAAATGGATTCTATAGTTTCCGGGCCTTTTATATTCAAATAAACAGTAAAAAAAATCTTAAATTTTTTTGTGAATTATTTTATTTTATCCACTACAGAAAAGTATTACATAAAATACCAGTGGCAAGGTGAGAATCGATCCCGCGAACTTCAACCTAAAGGCAGTGTGTTCGAACCACGAAACCGAATCGGTAATAATGTAATCCGACAACATAATATATTTCCTCATATTGGTACCGAACAATAATTGATGTTATCACATAAGTTTGTTACAGATATTAGGACATTTTTCCTGTTTCTGTTTGAGTAATTCTCTTCTGTATTGGTAATTTGTTATGATAAAATACACGAATAATAAACAAATATATTCGCGCCTTTTATTCCTTATCGAGGTCGTGAGAGGCATTTTCTAAGCATGTGCCTACACAGATCATATTGCATCTCAATGAAGCCTTTCAGTCAGTAAATTGAAAAAGAGAATAGTTCCAAAAACCGCCACTAGATTGCGTTATTCAAACATGATACAAACCACAGTTACCTATGAAAATTACTCTGTGTTTCCTGCACAGCACATACAGTCTAGAGGTCTTCAAGTCACTGGTAAATGGGTACCTAATGAACTATATCGTAGACCACGTCGCTGCTTAACATCAGACAGGATAGTGGTCAAACGCAATGCAAAAATTAACCAAACATAAGCTTAAGAATTATTTGCAATGCCTGTGCAGGGCGCATGTCTTGGAGTTTTTTACATTATGTACCATCTTTATGTATATGCAAGTAAATAAATGATAATTATTATTCAGCATTTAGCTCAGCTCGTGACCACGTCACATGTAACTGTGTCGAAACGTCGTGCAAACAACGAAGATAAGCTGAATGCTTTTCATTGGTTAATTTTCGCGCCGTAAAACCAGTTTTAAACTTATAATGTAATGTCAGCGCGCGTTTCTTTAAATAATTATATTAAATGATTATAAAATGATATTTTCAATTATCCTTACTAATATTATAAATAGGAAAGTGAGTTTGTTTGTTTGTTCCGCTTTCACGCCGTAACTATTGAACCGATTGCTTTGAAATTTTGCATACGAAAAGTTAGAAGTCCGGACTAAATAATAGGGTACTTTTTATCCCGGAAAAAAACTGATATTCCCGAGGGAAACTTAGATTTTTCCGTAGGAATGATAAATTTTCTTACAGTTGTCCTTCATACCGCAATAAAACCGAAGTCCATGCGGGCAAAGCCGCGGGTGGAAAGCTAGTTTCGTATAATGTAAGTGTTGTTTATGTATGTGTCTTTTTTGTATCGTGTATGTTTATTTATAGATATGTGACGTATGTAGGTTTATTACTGTATTTTAATCCTTAGTGTTACATTTTGCTTAATGTTTCTACAAACGTTTATTAATAGGTTTAAATAATAAATCTAAGCTAGTATAATTGTTGAAACTTTCTCTACTGCACACATAACTTTTTACCACAACTTGGGTCTGGTACAAAATGCACTAGCATTAAGTCCGCCATTTGTATTACTATTCAATAAAGATTTTAAAATAAATACTTGAGTATATAGTATGTAGGTACGAGAAAATACGTAAATGCTAGCAACAACACCCAATCTCCATTAGTAAGCATCATTGAGCAAAGCAATATCAGCCGGAATCAAACTGTGTGAAGGAGTGAAAGGCGATACTAACTCACGCCTGCACGCCACGCCAATGTGAGCTTTACGCGCACTACATGAAAAGAAAGTTCTAGACGCGAATCAGTTAGGAAGTAATATTGTAGAGTTACGTAACTTGTATATTACTGTTAGGGCCACGTAATCTGGTAGTGAATTCAGCGGGTCAATTCTCGTATTGAAGTAGCAGTAAGACCGTCATGAAATGAGAGGATTTCTGACTTATTGCAGTTCTAAGAAACGTCCATAGATGGCACCACCTTGAACGCTTGCGTGCTTTTGCTAATCGCTGGCATACAGCTCGAAGAACATATGAAGCCTGTTAGGGACTGAAGACGCGACGAGGACCCGACGCAAAGTCTCCGTAATGTGGTCGTCATGCCCCAGAAGGGGGAGAGTTGGCAACAAAACAGGGATGGACAAAGATAATTTGTATGGAGTCAAGAAAACGTGTGCGTTGGAAAGAGGCAAAAGCAAGTAGACGCGCACGTCTCCAGAGAATGGCCCGTACGCCGTGAGGCAGGTAGGGCGCGGGTGGTGGTGGGATTATCCCTGGTATAATAGATGGCACCACCTGTACTATGTTTATTAATTCGACGAACGAACTATTTGACAGTTCGATCTGTCGCTTTGTGAAATAATATTTCCGGATGTTCATAGAGATGTAATTTAATAAACGAATGCAACGAACGAATTAAAACTGAATAATCTGTATAATCTCGAACCCAGGTAATGTATTATTGTATTGTATTATCCGTCAATAATACGAAGAGTCAAATCGTTCTTCGATTTAGAGAACAAACTTTAGACTGAGTTGTCATTTCATAGTTTTATTTTCTACTAGCTGTACCACGGTGTTACGCCCGCTTTTTTTTAGTTCCCGCGGGAATAATGCAGTAAAAAGCCTATGTTACTTGTGGATAATGTAGCTTTCGAATTGTGAAAGAATTTTAAAAAACGGTCCAGTAGTTTTTTAGCCTATCCGTTACAACCAAACAAAGGTTTCCTCTTTATAATATTAGTGTAGATAAGCAATTCCAAAATGAGTTTCTTCTTGAGATCATGTCTGATTAGCGTCACCCGTGAGATGTTTTGGAACTACTTTTGCCATATTTGAAGCTGCAAGAAATCCTCTCATTTTAGTACAAATCTGTTGTAATTGTAATCATTTTTAATGAAACGCGCACAGACATTATAACTCAATATTGTTTACCGGGAAACCAGTGATGAACATAATTAAATCTCGCGCGTAAAAACATCGCCTTGTACAGCCGATGTCATTAGTGTTGTGTGCCGAAATAGTGACTCTTTGAGGGTAGTTGCGGATTCGTCTCAAACCAGGGAACGTCGCAGCCGCCGCACTCCAGTCCACTTGTGACCACGACGCATGCAACTGCGTCTAAACGTCGAGTAAAGAAACAAGGGTAAGCTCGAGCTTGTCTGTGATTATATTCGCTCATATACATATACCCGGTAAACAATATTGAGTTATAAATCGGTTCTGTCTGTACAGTAATGTTTTTTTTTACTATAACTAGTGAGCGCCTCGCGATTTCATCCTCGTAATTTCATGTAATCATACAAACTTTTTTCAAATTATAGGTTTTAGTTTCTAATGCCTGCCTTAAAATTAACTTCTTCGCATTCTGAATCGATCGCATTTAGTATAACAAGGAGTTAAGAATATTTTTATTATGGGCATTGTGATCCTAGGATACTGTTCATGCCATTTTGGTGATTATGGGGAGGAGTGTATATATGTTTATTATACTGCTACAAAAGATGCCTAAGGTCCTCAGTCGATAATACTTGTTTACACTGAAACCGCCAGTGTAAATCACATAACACAAACAAACACCCTACTTCAGATTTTCATATATGTATACAGGGTGTAACATTAAGAACGGCTAGTATTGGCTATGTGCGCGACGGTGGCGACGCGTAGCGTTTACAACATTTGCGGAAGCTGTCAAATAATAACAATGTAAACATTGTTAGTTTTCTTTGCAAATATAAATAAAACCAAAGATTAAAATAGTATGAATATGAATTAAAACCGGGTTTGAAACTATTACACATAATATTAGTTTCCAACCACAAACTGAGATAAAAGGCAATACATTAGTATTAGCCGAGCATGTCAGAACGCAACACGTCAAAAAGTTAACAACGCAACTACAGTCATGGCCCATTTCTTTGCTTTGATTTTGTGCTACAATCAAGACTTGAAAGCTGATCATCCGCATTTGTTACCAATTTCTGCCGTGTTGTGCGCTGCGGTCGTTGTCTGTCAGCCACTACTCGCTTTGCACATAGCCAATAGGAAAGTGTCAAACTAGAAGACATACGAAGATTTGTTCTTAAAACCATGCCGTCGATTTTAGTAACAAGGAAAACTGCATTCAAACATTTAAAAAAAGCTGTACTCAACTTGGGAATCAACTTATAGTTTATTTTGTTGTAAAAAAAAAAACACTCTTTCGCACAACTCTTTCTGTAAGAGATTACAGAGATCGATATTTTGCAGTAAATGTTTCTATGAAACATGATGTCTAAAATTAATAGAATTTCTTTTTCTGCATATACTTTGATTTACTTTAGTGTTACTTTAGGTAGGTACTTTTTTTAAACACATGAATACAGTTTTTCTTGTAGACAAAATCTATGACATAGTCTCTATGAACATGTCTTCATGTGTCTTACAATTTTAGACTTACCCATACTGACCGTTCTTAAATGTTACACCCTGTATACTTATATAAACCGCTAACATTGCAGACATAAATTGTAACAATCTCGCCTACGACACACGATTCATTTTCACTGCATTATCGACCTTAACACCGAGGTATTAGGAATAATTTGCACTGATCTGAACAAAGTTGGGTCGGTTAGTAAAGTATTACGCCTTAACCCATAACAGTTTATAATAAAACGGTTTAATGTAGCCCCTTTATGGCTACGTAAAGGAAAACAAACATAAACAGGGAATATAAAAGTAAGAAAATCGACGGTGGGTTTGGTGCCCAGCAGTTCCGGGAATTAGAATAGGACTTTATACGGCCCTTGAGCGGCGACGGCGGTACCGTGGTGACCTTGGTACTGCCATACGACATCGTGAGCTGGAGGTGCGTTGATCGCCTCCAATCTGCGCGGCTGGGGCCAGTAGCCTTGGACGTAGTAGCAGGATGCATGATAGCAGGTTTTTTTTTAATAATAATAATAATTATTTGTCCAAGCTACAAGTATTGCCAGTATACATAATATTTTAGGTATTTCACAGTAAATGGTGTAGCTTAAATATGTACATTAATATAAATAGTTGCGTCTGCCTCTGAACTAGGAGTATATCCTGTGATCCTTTTTATCACTATGAACAAGCGTTTAACCACCATCCAGTCTGATGCTAAGCAGCGATGTGGTCTACGATGGAGCACATGTTGGATGTTGTGGTTGTTGTTGTTATTGTTGTTGTTGGATGTTCCGGGAATAACGCGGGAGCAGTCACCGTGCAAGCAAGTGCCTCTGCCTACCCCGCTTTGGAATTAAAAGGCGTGAAGTGTATTTGTTTTTTATTTTTCAGTCACCGTGGGGTTTTAGTGAATACGAGTCCCACATTACCCCGCCGCTGTTCCCGCTAGCGGTGGAATATCCATAACTGATTTCCACACGATAAAAAATCTTCAGGAATATTTAGTGGAACACCTTTTTAAAATAAAAACGGGAACATTTTTTTCTTATATACTTGATTAGTCTGAAATGTTTCATGAACAGTGAGTGCATCGACACATTAAAATGGCTTTTATTTAAAAAATATAGGAAGTAGAAAGTAACAATGAACATATCGCATAGTCAGAATAAAAAGGACCCAATTCGAAACATGCCGATTTTGTAATTTAAGTTTTGTATCTTTTATGTTAAGGTGCAATTTAATAAAATATCACATTTTTCTTTGTGTCACTTTTGTTCTAACTGTGCGATATGTTCATTGAGGGCAAAGTTATGTCTATATCAATGCAGCAGATCTATCGTCTATGCCTACCCCTGTAGGAGACAGACTAGAAGCTAGCTAGAATACACACCCTTCCGAATGAAACGACGACGGCACCACATCTGCACTTACCGATATATTTACGGGTCCCTAAAACATAAATAATATGATAAAATGTACACACAAAGGTTTCGGAGCATTAAGGCGTAAAGGAGTCTTAGGGAAACATATACAATATTGCGTATTACAAACGGGACGTGTAACCTTTGCTTTACACTGACACTTTTTTTTATTGTTAGACAAGGGTTTTCCCTGTAAAATGTAGAATGATTTGGAGCTTCCCGTTCGGTTCTAAATTCGGTTCACTTCCGACAACGGTATTGCATAACTCAGTATTGTTCACAGGGTATGTAGGCGCGAATATATTCAAAGACAAGCTCGAGCTAACCTTTGTTATTTTACTCGACGTTTTCTCGACGTCCACTCGTGACCACGACGCATGCAACTGCGTCGAAACGTCGAGTAAAATAACAAAGGTAAACTCGAGCTTGTCTTTGATTATATTTAGTTATTTATTTGTTTACATTTGACATGTTGTAAGTGTACGTGTATACAATTTTACAAAATAAAGAAAGAAGTATGTATATACATTATACTGTTGTTCTTTTCGTTTCTTTTCTCGAAGTGTTCGTAAAAAGTTTTGTATTAGGCAAAGTTGCGATTAACAATCGCTAAAGCAAGATTTTCTTTCTGAACGCCCCGATAAGGTTTCTGTCGAGCGAACAAATCAACAAATCATTACAAAGTATAAAAACAAAGTCGCCTCCAGCAGGCCTAATACGGGCGTCAAGACAGACATGACATAGAACAAAACCGCAGTCAGCGGACGGAGCACGGCGTGCCAAGAAATAGCCACAGTCACACACTCCTGTGCAGCAAAGATGCTGCAACTCAGCTTGTTTCAACAAATCGCACCGCGTTATCCTTTGGCACCCGAACTGAAACAATCGTGACTGTTGATTTCAATTGATTTTTTTTTTAATCACGATGAAGAAGCGTTTGACCACCATCCTGATGTTAAGCAGCGATGTGGTCTACGATTTCAACCTTATTGCGTGTTTATTTGTTGTACATTTTTACTTTAGCCAATAGATTACTTAGTAGATGGAACATGTATACAGGGTGTTACAAAAACCTGCAGTGGGAATTAATCAGCCTTTGTTATAGTGTACATGGACTTTAATGAACATGATTAAAAGCCTCCAGCGTTTGAAAAAAACTAAACTAACAAAATCATTTTTATCGACCATTTTATCGATAGAAATTTCTCCCAACACTGTTAAATGTAGGTATGTCCGTAGACGGAACCTACTAACCTTCCTAATATTAGCGAAATTTTCTACGTTTACTTACTTGTTCGCTCTTCATCGGTCGTTACATGTGTAAGGCCCGTGTTTTTTGTAAATAAAGGTTCGGTTTCAAGATCGTAGTAGGTATAGTAGATAGCAGAACACAACCCATAACACAAACAATGAATTTCTGCTGAAACCACGAACTAATAAAGCGAGCATAGCTGCTCCTCCAAAACATACAAGTCTTCCATGAGTTTCTCCACATTACCACGCTCGTTTCATTATTATTCATTGAAATTTCTTATTTTTTGTAATTATTATTTACTTCCTACATGTTTGTTTATTTTTGATTTGTCAAAATTGTCGCTGTCATCAAATTACCATAATCTATGGTCCAAAGGATCATTCACATGAAAGTAGGTAAGTAATTAAGTCGTTGAATCACGTTCGATCGTCGTTGATCTATCAAATCTCAATTTGTTAAAATATTTTACTGAATATTTACTGAGATTTGGTATGAGCTACAAAATATGTTTCAAGTTAATGGCTTACTTACAAAACACAAGCTTTTAAAATGCAAATCTTAAAAATCATTAGATATTAATAAATGGTAAAAGTATAAATTTAAAATAGTAAAAGCTATTACGAAAAAGGCTCAAAAGTCCACCTTCAGCAGCAATGCATAGGCGTGTTCGTTAGAGCATAGAATCCCTACTCATATGATTAGGGACACCAAGAATTGTAGCAGCTCGGCTTTGAAGAATTGTAGTACTCGTTCATGGATTTATACGGAAATTATCCAATTCTGTCTCTTCCATATTTGGGTCCGGATTGCTTGGTCGTCCTTCGGGCCTATTTCCTCTAAATGAACCGGTGAAGCCGCATAACCATTTTCCGGAAACAGTCGCTGGAAGGCAACCTACGTTGCTCCGCCTCTGGTCTCCCATCAATAAATCGCTCACAATAAAGCTCAGGTGCTTGCTCAAGGTTTCCATCAGCAGCCCCCACACATAAAATCATCTAGTAATATTCGTTATTGCTGTAGAAATCCATTTTCAATAAGTAAGTACCAGTTAAGAGAATGAAAATTTCAGTATTATTATTCTTCCACGAAAAAGTCATATTGATGCTGTTCGACATACTGATCTCAGCCTACCTACCTACCTACCTACATGCTACTCATTAATCTCTAGCCTATTCGCGACAAAGTGCGGAATGCCCATACTTTAGTTTATTTTTTGAACTTTATTATTTTTCAATGGCAATCTTGTGATTGTCTATGAATCAATCTATGTTTAGTTTATGACGTCTGATTGACGGTTACATGTCACCCATCTACAACCAAAACATGTTGATATGATTAAGTTTTATTGTGAATTTATTGAGATATTTGTGTGATGCTGCTATGTAGTTCATCGAATGTGAATCAATTACTCGTATAATACAATATTCATAAGTGGATGTCGCTGTAATCGTCGTTCTTAGGTTAGTATTTCAAAAGTCAATTCCTTCATTGTTTACTTAAGGGATGGGCGCGATTTTGTAGTGATATCGAAAACAGCAAGTGGTCATGAAATTCGATAAGTAGTTTAATTCCTTTATATGAAGATATTCTTAATTTCCTCTATGTTGTTCCATTAATAAAGGCTTTCTCTATAGGCCCTTCAATTCCCACTGCAGGTTTTTGTAACACCCTGTATATTTGGGAAGGTGTGGTCAAGTTCCAAGGGTTCTATACAAAATAGAGAGTATGATTAGGATTTAACATAAGGTCAATATATTAATTTTAACCATATTCAGAAAGGTGGGAAAGGGTTATATGTCTTGTCACTTCTTTCTTGGAGCGCTGTGCTAGGGGGGGGGGGGGCAGCTGTCTGTCCCTATGTATTCTTAAATTTTTAAAACTACGCATCGGTTTTTGATGCTGTTTTCTTACGCGATCAGAGTGATTCTTGAGAAAGATTTATAATATAATATAATATTAAGCGTACAATAGTAGAGAATCATTACATAGTATAAAACAAAGCCGCCTCCCGCTGTCTGTACCTGTGTATGCTTAGATCTTTAAAACTGCGCAACGTATTTTGATGCTGTTTTCTTGAGCAATCAGAGTGATTCTTGAGGAAGGTTTATATGTATAATTCATGCGTACAATAGCAGAGAATCATTACATTGTATAAAACAAAGTCGTTTTTAGGTGACTGTTGATGTTCAGACACATATAGCGCCTAAACGTATGGTGTAGCAACCATCTAACACGACGCGGTATTCTCGTATTCTCCGGAATGAGGAACGGTTCGGCGGTGGACGGGTTCCTACGTCACGTCGAATGGACCCCGTCGCGACCCTACCTCCGCCGGCGCCCCGCTGCATCACTCGCTCTCCAATACGCCCCGGAATACGACGCGACTTCTTGTGCGCCTACATACTTTTACCTATCATTGTTGGGCCCGTTGGTGTAGTGGTCAGCATGTCTGCTCTGCTCCGTAGGGTCGTGGGTTCGATTCCCACCGCTGACAGGTGATGAGCTTTTAAGCACTTGTTGAATGTGTCTGGGTGTTTTATATTATATATGTATATATTATAAATGAAAAAAAAATATATATAAGTAAAATATATCTCGTGTTGAATTCATAACACATAGTGCTTTAGCTACTTAACATGGGATGAAGGCAATGTGTGTGTTGTTGTAAAAATATTTATTTATTTATTATTGTACATAATCATTAAACTACAGTCTACAACACAACCAAGTGTTATTAATCAGCTGGGTCTCCGGGAATCCGCCTAAGGCTCAGCCCTTTACAGTTGATATTAAAATATAAATACATTACATTTTTTATTTATTATCTTCTCCGAAAAACACGGGAGACATTTACCTATCTATCTATGTTTTGTACATATCAAACAAACCACTCAGCACAAAATATCACGAAACAGATAAAACTAACTGAGCCTGAGAATCTCAAGCAATAAATCCATCAGAACACATCGCGAGACAGTAACTAAGTTTACTTGTAAATAAAAAAAAGACGAAACATTCGTTTACGATATCAGAAGGCAACGAAACGATAAAAAAATCACGTAAGCAGGTACGTACAGTTCGACAAGTATCTTTTGGCGCGTGGCTGAAAAGTTTGGCAATAAGTTTAAGCCAATGCAGTCTTAGTTTGCAGAATTATACTCGATATAATCGTAATACAAGCATAAATAAAGCATTTAAAACTAAATAATAAATGAATAAATGTACGAGTGTCGAGAAATACCATGGAATATTCATTCTATCACACGCCAAAATACCCTTGTCGCATTGTACACCACTACTAAATCACGAAGCAAGTTAACAGAAACATGTCCCAACTTGTTGGTATCTAATTCAGTATTTTGTCGTATATTTATTAAGGTAAACGACTGAAGCAAAACTAGACTGTTAACACATACATTCTCTATGTAAATAAAGGCCAATTTCGAATGGATAATAGTACGAATAACGTCGTTCACAAACAGTTGTCCTGTAGAACGTACAATCTTGGGAAATAACAATAAATCATATTATTTGGGAACAGAGTCGTAACGATATTCTTTTCTGGTTGGTATTTTACTTATTTTCTGTGGTACATTTTTTACTTTATGGCGAAGTAATATTTGTATACCACATCCGACAACAGTCTTTTGGTGCGTAAGGGCTGATTTCAATGTATTTTTTAGCTCTTTACCTGTATAGGTATCTCACTTTCTTGGTTGGTTTTGAGTTCTTTGGTTCAATCACCAATAAGGCACTCTTCACTCGGGCAATCCTCATACTCAATCTTATTGCAGACCAAATATATACACACATCAAAAGTGTCTAGGGATCAAGTAC
The DNA here is from genome assembly GCA_012932125.1 of Conopomorpha cramerella. Taxonomy (NCBI): domain Eukaryota; kingdom Metazoa; phylum Arthropoda; class Insecta; order Lepidoptera; family Gracillariidae; genus Conopomorpha; species Conopomorpha cramerella. The sequence goes on from SJJU01003693.1 coordinate 11,983, forward strand.
ATTTTAGAAGATTGCAATCAAGAATATATTTTACAAAAACTGAATTCATTCATAATTTATTCAAAATGTGGTGATAAGTCATTGATACAGGCATGGGGAATTAGGTAGGAGACCAATCCAGAAGATTAGATTTGATTTAAATAAATTAGATTTTTTTAGAGCTAAAAATGTTC
>SJJU01003695.1:0-22493 GCA_012932125.1 Conopomorpha cramerella
GGGGGGGGGGGGGGGATGCCAATATTCGCCACACTTGGCAGGCGAGTTGGCAATCGCAATGGTGTTGTGGTGTAACTTACAGAGACCGCTGCTGCCCGTGCTCTGGAGAGCTCCCTCGGTCGCCTCTTACTGCACCCACGACGGGAAACACATTTATTTGCCGTCACCACACGGCTAAACGACCAAAATCATGTCATGACGTATAGTTAAACTTATAGTTAACTTACCGTGATCGCCTTCAATATGCACCCAATGGGCGGTGCACACAGCAGCTATCCAAACGAAGGTACTAAGTCCTACGAGGATAGTACCCCCGAAGAGGATGCGCCTCTCTATGATGAGGGCTTGCAACAGGGGCCGCCTCTCCGACGCCCCCACGGACGATGCCGTAGACATCTTGTCGGTTTCCATCTTTGTTTCTGGAAAAAATGAATTAATCTTATCAATGAACTGTCTGTGCAGCGCGATGTTACGTTTTTGTTTCATTTTTGTAACAATTTGAGAATAGAATGTGAATGCCACATTGTCCCTTAGCTTTCCTTACGATTTTAATGTAGCATACTAATATTGAAAGAATTGTAGAAAAAAATCCATTCGTTTTTGAGTTTATTTGCCATAAAATACATCCCTTATTTTTTCTCTTTATGATATTATCAGTAAAGATTTTTGCTACTGTCCCACTTCCCGAGGTTTTCTTGCTCCGTGTAGTTTTCTAACTTGAATGTTTTGAAGTTGAGCTTCCGCTATGAAAGGAATTTTTATGAGAAATTTCAAACTTCGACCAAACAAATACGACCTGTTTTAGGGTTCCAAAGGTTTGTAATGTTTAATTGTTAGTTATTTGACAAATTAAATATAATAATTTTGACCCATTACTAAATAAATTTGAACTTAACAAGCTTAGTTCGCTGTTGACCACGTCACCATCTATTATTGACTTGGGGTATTCCAAGGATTGCCCCACTGTTAACATACAGCTAAAGGTAAAAGTGTACTTGTTTGGAATCTCCCTGGATAGTACGAATGTACGATGTACACAGTTACATATTCTATCATCCCGGTAATTTGCACATCTCATTATCTACTAACTACGACGTACGTATTATCAAATATTAATTTAATTTAAAAAGATAAATAAAAAACAGTATAGAAATTGAAGGCTTTTCGCAGAAACTCATAAAATACACAAAAATATCTATTGTAATATGTTATATTTCTTAATATATCCAAGATTAAAAATTGAGATTGAGTCACTAAGTTTCAAATTTAGTAAAAAATATAACAAATTATATTGTAAGTAGGCAGGTAATAACTGAGTAACAGTATTTATAACTTTATTGGAGACTTTTTGACATTAATGTACGTGTACAAATTGTTCAACACTAAAGTTCAATATACTCTACTATTTATTAGTCACACAATATTTACAGAATATAATATTGTAGAGTACAACTAGAGGATCCGTCACAGGGGAAGGAACAGTCGATGTCCTTAAGTATGAATTTTGATTTATAATTAGTCCAATTTTCCGCACAAAATTAATCTAGAATTGTTATTTTTTATTCCTCATCCGAAGAATACAAACTAAAAGAATAAGTGACATAGAACCAGCCGTTTACGCGTGATGCCGTGACGAAAAGTTTTTTTTTAATACTTATGAAAATGGAGACCTGTAATCCCAGCATACCCCTCTGGGAGGCAGGCGTGAGGTTTGTTTGTACAGACATTATGTTTTCACAAAGCACGGAATGTGTCATATTGCTAACTAAGAATATTGGTAAAAAGAAGTAAAGATTTCACTCTAGAATTAAAAGTCTCACTGAACACCCGAGGAAGATCAGAGTCAAGGGTATCTGTGACTTGAAGCTAAGCCGGAGTCTCCTCTTCGCTGACAAGCACAGCCACACTGCGACTATTAATTTGTGTACAATTTTTAAATACACAATTTTTTATGTGTATAACACACATAAAGAGAAAAATAAAAGTATTGTCTTGTCTAAACATAACTTTTAATCTCTTATGAAACGTGATGTTTCCAGTTCATTGTGTCCGTATGAATCTCTTAGACTTCTAGACTCTTGACTTTTAGACATCCAATGGCACCGTGTTGACTTCCACTACGACTTTGTTAAACGTCAGGCCCTCGTCAGTTGAACTTCCTGACAAAGTTCACTTTAGAAACTGAGCCACATTATGGAGGTAACATAAGGTATATAGAACGAGCTTATTGTTCTCGGCTTTGCCCGCGTAGATGTTTACCGTGATATTCATGAAGTTAGAACAGTGCTAGTGCACTGCTACTGAAGGTTGTAGAACCGGTAAAATGTACGCTAAGTAAGCATGAACTAGTCTACGTTGATATACAGTTAGTCAACGTTTCAACTTGTTATTATAATACGGTTATGGGGAATTTTCAAACTACTAAAAAAAAATTATCTAGATGTCGCTAGTGGTGTCCAGGGTGACTTCTGTCAGTTATATTTTTTTATTATTTGAGTAAGTTAAGTAATTCAAACTTCAGTTACTTTTGTAACACATAAAAACGTATACTGTCACCTTCAATATTGACTGCTTGAAGTTAGTAATTTCGTTGACATTTATCCTTCCTAATATATGTAGCGCCATCTCTCATAACTCCAAGAAACAAGGGCCCTGAAAATTCCCCATTTTCTAAAGTGCAATAATTTCAATGTAGTCTTCCCAAATCATATACCCCCTACCAATAAACGCGCTGTAACTTATAACAAAACTATTACAGGTCTACTGAAATCGGTTATTTGGTATTTGACATACAACTGACATGTTAAGTTGAAGTTGAGCTTGGTGTAACTGGGAATAGTTACACTGCATTTATTGGTAAGGACGATAGAGTATAGCTGTTTTTGAACACTAAGGATATTAAGCCCAGACAATCACCTGAATACCTGTCGCACTCTATTGATGTCGCATTTATAGGCCGTACATTCAAGGAAAAAAGGATGCAGGTGGCATGAAAAATACATGCTAGAAAAAATCGTCCAGGCGCTGTTGACAGGTTGGATACCGCGACGCGAAATTGGTTCAGTTTATACAGATTTTTCAAAAAGATTATCATCTCTTGGGATGCAAACTTTGGGAACACCATTCCTAGTGCACCCCTATTGCCGTAAGTTACCTTACACAAGCTTAGTTTCAATCTTTCATGTTTCACTATAATGCCTGTGCCACTAACCAGGCTGGATGTGTGTATTTTATGTTTGACAATCCTATTCCATCAGTAAGTTAGTTATCCACTTTTATCCAATACATACACAATCCACACTTTCATAAATCTTTTAAATAAGTTCTGCCATCGAACGCACTATCCCGTAAATATAAAACTTTCGACTGATCCACAGTTTTTAGGAAACCGTTTACGTTCAGGGCTCAAATTATATTGGAAACGGGCAGCAGTTCAACATTTCCCCGTTTGGAAGCAATATTAATTTATTAGTTTCACAACTTCCTCGAGGCGGCAAACGGATCACGGCACGGAGTCTGTGAACCGCACTGGAGTAAGTAAATACTTCTAATGAAGTTGATAGTTAGTAGGAAGTAAGATTTCGTGAATCAGGTTCCAATATTTGTTAATAAAAAAGTTTTCTTCTGTTGTTAGTTTATTCTATCTTTTTCACGAGTATTCTTCCAATGCAAAATTTTTGACAACCACTAATTTTAGAGGTAACTTTAAAAGCGAAATAACTTTGTCACACTTATTGGAGTCTTTCTAGTGCGTAGTTTTTGAGTTTATTCGTAACGAAGGTACATCTGAAAATACCATTTTTTGTATTGTTTTATAATGCCTATATTTTGTTTGTACTCTTCTTTCTGTATGAAAGCTCTTAGGAGAAATATTATTCTCGAAGTTAACTCTAAGAAAATGTAGGTAAAACCAGAAATTGTAATCGAAAAATGTACAATGAAGTAGTTCATAAAACCACTGAAATGAAGTTGTGATCAATGTAGGTAGGTAGTTTTTTCCCGAAATAGTATTTAGCTTAGACATCAACAGTCGTGTGAAAACGAATTTGCATAAAAGTAACAAACATTATTCACATTAAGCCACTTGAATACTTTTTCAATCGGAGCAAAGTTCAATCTAGTTTTCAAATAAAAGCAGTCAGTCAATCGATCGATTGGAAAAAAAAGACGCAAGCTCCTTATCGAATCGAGTTTACGTCCATTTCCTTTTTCTTGCCTTTTCCGCTTTTCATTTCGAATGGAAAGAAAATAAAGTATTTAGAACCAGTGCAAGTTTAATTATAAGACCTCTGAAAGCTTTTAAAGAAGTGAGTCGAGAGTAACAACAGTGTAAATAATTGAGCATGCGTCTGTGGCCCAGTGGTTAGGTACTTGGATCTTCAATCGAGAGGTTTTGAGTTCCGCACCTGCTGTTTTAAGCTTGTACCAATGGGTCTCTATTTAACAGACTTAAAAAAGGAGGAGGTTTTTTTTACCTCAAAACTTTTCAAATTGGATGATTCTTATTATGTTTAAAATCTGGTGCTTTTCGTTTTGGTTCAGTTTTGACAATGGATTTATCGATGAGAAAACCATAAATCTGTAAAATGTTACTAGATGTAGTGGGTTAATATTATTAATCATATATTATTCAGAGCCTATTTACGCTACGTGATATTCATTTCGAATATGTGTGACCCTATAACTATAAGGATTTTCAGGGGATGGCCTGTCACGTTGTTCAGTTTAGGAATTAAAAGTATCTTTTATAATAAAAGTTTATTTATTATCTATATAAATAAAAATGAATCGCCGTTCGTTAGACTGGCTAAAACTCGAGAACGGCTGGGCCGATTGAGATGATTTTGGTCTTCCGTCGATCAAGTCCGGGGAAGGTTTAAAAGGTATTTGTTCGAATACATGGGGTATAAATCTTCCTACGGCGAAACAAATGTTTGCCGGGACAACTAGTATATAATATAATTGAGTTTTTTTGGGTTACTTTTCTGTTTTGGGGTTTCTTTCTCTACGTTCTACAACATTGTTCTCACGTATTACGTACGTAAGTAGACAATGTACAAACGGCACATACACATAAAATGATTATAATACTTCGATACACTTGTGGTTTGTTACTACGAAGCGAAATGAAGTTCATTCTATTATTCATACAATGAAGGAAGGATGAGATTGTGGAGCGGGCCGAGCCAGGAGCAATATTTACGTCTAAGACCGGATAAGCTGTCTCTGTCAGGAGGGAACTTTGAACCCTGAAGTTTGCTAATCGCTGTCATGTATGGCCTGGCAACGATAAGTTCGCGAAGGAAAATTTTAGTTACAGAATCAAGAATGGATAGAGATGTCGCATACGTCTCTAGAGACATGGCCTTAATTCGTTTAGTTTGAAGGCAGGTTTGGATGTTACTGGTGGGTTATTCCCGAAATCTTATTAGTTACCTTTTTCTATATTAAGTCTGGAGTTTGGAGGCAGGGAGGGCACGACGGTGGTTTATACTCGATGACATTAAGTTATATAAAATGTATTTTTTGTTCACGAATGGGAAAGCGCAACGTGGGTAGACCTTCAATAAGGTGTTTTGTGGATCTGGTTAGGACGCGGGCACCCATTGGCGGAGGAAGGCAGTTGTGGTGTCGCGCTTATTGGTAGGCCGTTATCCACTGATGTCCAATCAGTGAGCTGGGACGTGATTATTTTTTAAAGAAACGCGCACTGATATTATATTAAAAGTTTAAACCAGAAATTACGGTGCGAAAAATAACCAAAGATAAGCATTCAGCTTACCTTCGTTGTTTGCCCGTCAGCTCGTGACCATGGCGCATGTAACTGTGTCGAAACGTCGGGCAAACAACGGAGGTAAACTGAATGTTTATCTTTGGTTAATTTTCGCTTTTACACCCTTACTAATAAACTGGGTGTAACTAAAACCTAATTTGTTACCGTTCTATTGAAACTGGTTATTCAGTATTTGACATAGAACTGACAAGTTAAGTTGAGCTTGGTGTAACTGGGGAATAGTTATACCGCGTTTATTAGCAGGACCCTAATGTGGACGCGATGATGACGTGATAAATAAGTAAATTAATCTGGCAGTATCAAGTTCCGGAAATGTGTTATGTAACGTACCAATTTAATTGGGAAAGGTACATACATACATACATACATACACTTCACGCCTGTCTTCCAGAGGGGTAGGCAGAGACTACAGATCTCCATTTGTCACGGCCCTGACATACCCCTTTCGCTTCATCTACATTCATACATCTTTTCATACATGACCTCAGGTTTCGAGTACTTTTCACGCCACCTTCGGCCAGGACATAGAAAGTAAACGATTTCTTATGTGTAATGATAATGCGTTGTCTACACTCAGAAATATGTTTTACACGCCCGTTTGTTGAACAGCCATTTCTGCGCCATTTATATCCTAATGTCCCTTGATGAACCTCTTTTTTATAGTGAGGAAAACCATTATGGACTCTCCGCCGCTGACGAAACCACGTTTCTTAGGTGATATGCCTAGATTAAGTTATGTGTTACATATGCACGTCTGTTGAAGAGACATTTCTGCGCCATTTTTCTCACAAATGTCCCTTGGTGTCTTTTTTATAGTGGGGAAAAGCACTATGGATAATGCGGCGGTGACGGGGACAACGGCGGACTCCCACTGAAATCTATAGACTGAGTCAAGGGAAGCCTCCAGTCGCATCAGTTCAATGCTAAGCTCCGAACTGCTGGGCATTCTAATGTTAGCCTTATAGGTAAGGGGGTCAGACGACTGTGGCAGCGGGTATATAAATAGCAAGAGAGCTAGACAAGCCATCACAAAATAAATATAAAATAAGCGGACCAGTGGCCTAATGAAATGCGAGAGATAGAAAAAGACCTAAGCTAAATTACGTTAAGAATACAGATCGAATGGTAAAAATCTTTTTTTAAATACGCGATGGCACTTTGCCTTTACAGGGTAAGTCGGAAATAAATACCCTTTTAATTGTTTCTGTAGACCCTATTTCAGTAGGTGTTAATGTACCGAAACGAAAAATAATCCCTACACACAAACTCGATCAGCAGATTTTTTCTATGAAATAAATACTTTTTCTTTCTTATAATGTCTTGGGCTCGTCAGTATGAACAATTTTTACTAGGGAGACAATGCGTGTAAACGTTTCTAATACCATTGCGCGGGGTCCTTTTACACGCAGTATATGCCTATCACGTTGGCTTTCTTTGCTGAAATGGATAGGGTAATTGATAAAGATAGAAGAGTACATTCATCTGTGTAATACATCACACTGTTTTTTTTTAAATCACACAGAAATTGTAGTCTAGAAAGTGTAGAAGTTGAATCTCCGCCAGACCACGCAGTGGTAATTTGCTACTCGGCCAAATTCATTTTCCTTATATTTAGTCTATCCCCCTCATAACATGTGTCATCTAAGTACATCAAAGATAATCGTCGCGTTGTCGTCACATCATTGAAGAAATTTGAATCTTATTGCAAATACATTTTGCACTAAACTAGATCAAAATACCTTCACGCTTTTCATTTACAAAACAAGGGGTCGGTCGGCATGGTGAACTGTGCCGCGTTTACATGATTATCGTATTTATTACGTAGGCGACAAGGCCGAGGATCGAGGGAATTGTTTAGGTGGACGTGTCCTTTCGTGTATATTACCATAAACTCGTGAATGGTCCGCGTGACGTCACTGCGCTAGATACCCAACAAAACTGCCGTTGGGGAAGTGTGGAATAGTTCCTAGGAAATGCATTCGGGCTCCTTAATGAGGGTTGCGTCAGATATAAAAAAGCTGATGTTTGCAGTGGGTTAGTACTTATTTATGGTCCGTAACGTTGTGAGTCATAGAAGCTTTTTAATTAAGTTGAGCTTATCTGTACTGGGGGATACGATCAACTATATCGAAGTATGCTGGTCACGTACGCATACCTACACGTAAAGGATCTGGGACCTATGTAGGTTTCTAGACCACAATCAGAAATGTATATTAAATATGAATACATAGGATAAAACAAAGTCGCCTCTCGCTGTCTGTTGCTAAGTATGCTTATCTTTAAATATCTCTATATCTTTAAATATTTTGATGCGGCTTTATGTCTAACGAACTCTAATAGATAGGGTGGGTCTCGAGGAAGATTTATGATATGATTTAAGCACATTTACTTTTTCATTATTTATTTATTTACGTTTGACACGTAAGTACACGTCCATACGAAATTACAAAACAAGAAAAAATAAATAATAAGGGGATACAAACACAGAAAGCAACAAGTAATTGTTGTCGGTTCGGACGTGGCGAATGCAAAAGGGCTCTGAATCAGCATTTGCTGAGTTTGACGTGGATTAACATCTCGGCAGTTCGCCATTTGTGTAGTCATATGGAAATTTTCATTTATACCCCGTCAGCTCCTTCGGTGGCTAAAATAGCGGCAAATAGTCTTAAAGAACCTTCCTTTAGGGACATTCAAAACTTTTCCTTGAATAGAGGAATGAAACTTTTCCTCCTTCGCGGGATACGAAAAAACTTAATTTAAGTTTTTTCGTTTTGTTTCGTACAATAAAAGGCGGTCGTTATCGTCCTTTGAAAACTTTATCCCTTGACATTTTTCCTAAAAAAATATATTGTTAACGTATTTCTTTTACTAAGCGAAACATTTCCGGCCTCGCAAACACCACTACACTTGCAAGTGTAGGCATAGCATATTCTGTCTGTCTCTTTTCCACCAAAATGAATAAGGGACAACAGAAAATATTGTCTCTTACTGTGTCACTTCTGCATGTTTTTAAAGTGAAACTTTTATTACACGTTGACGGGCCCGTTGGTGTAGTGGTCAGCATGTCCGCCTCTGCTCCATAGGGCCGTGGGTTCGATTCCCACAGCTGGCAGGTATTTGGGTGATGAGCTTTTAAGTACTTGTTGGATGTGTCTGGGTGTTTTATTTATGTAAGTATGTATTTAAAAAAAAAAGTATTTAAGTAAGTATATTTCGTTGTCTGATTTCCGTAACACAAGTGCTTTAGCTACTTAACATGGGATGAAGGCAATGTGTGTGTTGTTGTAAAATATTTATTTATTTTATTTATTACATCGTCTCAAACTTTTTCGTCTGTGTGTTGCATGTCGCGTGACGGTCAGCCGCGGAGTAGGGAGTCTCACTTTTACCGTGGTTTCGTAAAACCACACTTCTTTTTTATATTGTTGTTTCGTTGTATTCTAAACATCAGTTTTGGACTGCAAGTCTAGTTGTGTTTGGTCGGAATTTCCAAGAGCCTGAGTACGATTCGTGGTAAACTCTTGTAATCAATTTTGCGATGAATACTTGTTGACTTGACCAATTGGTACATGTTAGGTATCTTTGTTGTTTTTTTTTGTATGTCTTTTCTTCTATGTGTTACGTGTGTTTGCGGCACCACCGCCATAATTATGAAAATAAAAATCCTTTTCTTTCGTCTTTCTTTCTTTAAGGTCATAAATGAGTTTTCCTAACGACTGCAAAATACTATTTACTAGTTCAAGAAAATTTTATATCATCTATCGCCGAATGAAACGGCAAAGCATTCAATAGTCACAAATAGTCGGGTACAAGCATCATCACAGATTCTTAATTTAAATAACGATCGAAGAACATAATTCGGTAAAATAAACAACTTCGTAATTTCAATGCGAAGGCAAGACGACACCCTTCACTGTTTTATTCATGAGACAAAAACACGTCGAGAATAATTTTCTCATAACTGATTCATTAGACGGCGGCGCAGAAAATAGATTCGTAGAAAAAATACGAAGGGTTGATGTTTGTTTTTATTTTTGAAAAAAGGATGTGTTCCTACTTATAGACATTGTATGTAATTTGCATATTTTTGACGATAATACATACATTATTACGATAATATAACATTTATTTACACTTTACTACTGTGAATCCTAAAACGGGATAGGCAGAGGCACTTGCTAAACGAATACTGAAGGTTCACCCCACGCGTATTTATCACAACGAGTGGATTTATTACCGTTATTGTCTTCACGCACTTCTCGGTATGTGGATTTCACATCGAGGTATTGCGTAACGTATGCTTTAAAAAATATATCCGGTTCTGAATTCAGACCCCGCCTTCACTTTTGCACACTAAGTAATAATTGTTAAATAATAGAAAAGGTTAATATACCAGCCACTGTATTTATAAAATGTTGACTAAGTAGTTGATGCCAGTTTGTTCGTATTTATCGTAAATTTGAGACCTTTACTATCAGTGCACTGGCGTTGTTCTATCAGTAAGTTACACATTGTATAACGTTTCATGTGAAGAAGGTGGTCTGTGCATTTCTATAAGAACAATACTAGAATAAAACAATATCTACATAATACCAACTCGTTTCTCTTCGCCCATTACTAACACAGACAAGCATAACGAAATACGTGAACAGTTTCCAATAATAGATAACAGTGTTTTTTTTTCTACAGAGATAATTTGGGCAACGGTCATCTGACTCTGTTTATGTTTCAGCCGCAGTATTTATTGTTTTGTCCATCGAATTCTCTAGATGAAAAGTATTATCGGATTCTCTAACTCGATTAGAGCGCGTGCTCAGGCGTTACTTAAGCTAAGCCTGTGGCTGAGCTAAGTTCACTATTATCTGATACATCTATTTCAGTGAAGACTTGAAACTAAATACAAGTTCAGAATGTGATCGAGACTGTTTACATTTTACTGTCCAGATGGAGTCACGTTTCCATCACAGCCCTGATACAGGATTAAGTAAATATCAGGAAAAGCACTTTAGGGGGAATCTGTTGGCGCCACGGGGATCCATTTCTGTCACACTTATAGATGAAGATATGTTGTGGGTTAGTTCATAGGTACGTGATACTATGAGTTAACAATTTAACTGAGAGCCCGCGGGGCAGCTTGTAAGTGCAATTTTTCTAAGTGTAGTGAAAAGTATTAATAAATCGTGAAGTTTATCTTAGTTGTCACACTCTCATGTGTATCGATCGGTATTTTGATTTATTGCGCATACAGTGCACTCAAATGTTGTATGCTTTTCTAATGAGCTTTCATTTATGACGGCCCGCCCCGGCTTCGCGAGTGAAATTTTATTTTTCATACGCACTTAAACCTTCCTCTGAATTTACTTCACTAGAAAAAAAACGAATCAAAATCCATTTCATACTCGTAGCTTTGAAGATAAAAAAAAACGTGTTTTGAAGTGATTTGTTGCGTTTTGTGGTATCTCTTAATATAGATAGAAAAAATGAAAATATGTTTATTCGTAAATAACCAAAATTAACTGTTTCCGCTAAACGTAAACCTGTGCTGCGGAAACAGGTGATATCATTTTGGAGGTCTCCAAAGGTTCATCCCATAAGAAGTTTTTTTTTCGTAAAAAGCCTTCAAATAAAATACGCATACTAAGGGAAAATAATATGAGAGAAATCTCATCCCAACATTGGGGTACCATTTAAATTGTAGTTATTGTAGAAGCTGAATTGACGATGGTTAGATTGACCCCCCGTGACGCAGGAAATTTTATCAATCCTTTGAAACGGGGATCGTTTGTGTATTTGTACTTAGAACACATGTGATTCGATAACACTTTCGTTGTCACTCAACTCAATAATTTACACCAATTCTACGGGCAGGATGTGTCCTCCACAGGGTTAACGGGTTAATACGTATCTCTGAAAGTTAAACTTGACAAGTTATCTACCAATCGCGCTGTTTTGGAATACTTGATTCTATCGGTATTTATTTTGTTGCATTATTTCGTACCTACTCGATACATCATTAGGTTCTCATAAAATAAATGTTATTTCTTTCTTTTTCATTATTTCCATACAAGTGCATGGCAACTGTAGACTCAAGTGAAGCTTGAATACTATGCATTTTTAACAAGCACGTTTTGTTTGAGTTCATTGTATAAAAGCTGCCTACTTGATATCATAGGGCTATGTTGACTGAAGATTTTAGAATCTAGTACTCAATACTACGGGGTAACATTATACTAAAACCGTCGAGGTTTGGACTTGATAACCATACACATTTGTAACAAACGGAGCTCAGGTTACTTAGGTCTAGTGTGATGTGTCCTCCTGGCAAAGCCAAGAGATTTCCACCCAACTTTCACAAGCAATTATGCGCCATTTTAATTACGGCCCATTTATGAACTACTCTAGTTCATTTTGCTGCCGGAAAGTTTTTGTTTGCTTTGTAAACATTAAGCTTGTTGATTTTCAGCAAAATTACGGCCTAGTCTGCGTAGTGTACTTTATTTGCTCCGTTGCCAAATTGTTATGACCTGTATATTTTATAAAACTCTATAGTCAAAGCGTTCAGTATACATTGGTATCGGAAAAAAGAACAGTATCATCTACTGAGATCTAATGGGATTTAGAGGTATACTAACAGTGATGTCGACAGTAAAAACATTGATATCTTATTGGCTGTAGCTTTAGATACTTCATCGGATTCATTCATTCAGAAGAGAACGCCGTATTCATAGATGCGAATTTGTTCTAATAATGTAAATGAAATATGGATGTGAATCTGAATTAAATAAATGAATTGAATTAACTTTAAGTTTCAGTGTCATCAATGACAAAGCACTATTTTGGCCGACTGCACCTACTTAATTACCAGAATGGCGCTTGTCACTCTCTGTTTTTTTATGCAGGTGGTTTTATCTATCTGCAATTGTATTTGTACCAGTTTTTAAGAGCCAAGTCGTAGTTTTTTTAAATCATATTTAAGCTGTGGTTGTTTGTTGACAACTACTTACTAATACTTGATCGCTATTACAAGTGTTGAAGTTTCAGGTAATTCTCAATAAGAAAACCTACATACTAAATCCAAAGCACTACTGTGGATTATTTGTCTCAACATGGAGAAATAAAAGTTCTTGTCCTACGAAATACATTCGTCATTTACATACTCGATAGCAAAAATTTCGGGTCGCATAATATAATTTTGTATTCACATGGCATGCTTCGATTTCAATTTAATATTAATTTGAGAGTATTTGTCATTTATTAAGTAATTTAAGTTTATACATGACCCGGAATTTTTGCTCTCGTGTGTATATAAGGTTTTGGGGTTAAACGTACCGGTCAATTTCATCAAGGTTTTCATGAAATCAGAACATGAAAACGTAATACTGTCAATTTTTTTTAACAAGGTGAACAAAACGTTTGAACACCCACCTGCCTGATTTTAAGCTGCTATGTGGTCTACGATGGAGCACACTTGTTCATATATTTAGCCGCGTCTTAAAGACCTCCAGACTATACTGCAGACTCCGGTAAGTTTCAAAGCTTTTTATCAATTAAATCTTCCCTTCCACTTGGCTACATCAGAACAATATCAGACATTTTATTTTTTCTATGGGAAAGAATTAAACATCCTTTGTTTTGTTACAATATAATAAAAGAAAATTTTGTAACAAACAATATTTTTTTATGATAAAACTCCACAATACAATAACGCGACGCAAAGCTCTAGATTGTTCTATTGTAGAACTTTCGGGTGAATATTGATATTGAGACAAGCCAAAACACTAGATTATCAATATCAATATATAGTATAAAACATATATACAGGCTCTGTCTGTCCCTATGTATTATTAAAACTACGTAATAGGTTTTGAGGTTTTCTTTAATACACACATCTAAAGTGTCTAGGGATCAAGAACATTTTTAGCCCCAAATAAATCTAATTTATTTAAATCAAATCTAATCTTCTGGATTGGTCTCCTACCTAATTCCCCATGCCTGTATCAATGACTGGTGATAAGTCATTTTGAATAAATTTATGAATGAATTCAGTTTTTGTAAAATATATTCTTGATTGCAATCTTCTAAAATGTACTTGATCCCTAGACACTTTTGATGTGTGTAGTTAGTGATTGAATAGAATTTCAATCAGATTTTCAGATGAATATAGACGATTTGACACTGTTTATCATTATATGGATAATCGATTTTTCGAAAAATACTGTACCTGAGTAGAATATTCGTTCATTGCATTCGAAATTTGAATTTTGAGAAATCCATGGTTTAAAATACGGCAACATTGTTGACAGCGGGAGGCGACTTTGTTTTATACTATGTATTGATGGATGGTGAGCCCATAACCGAAAAAATCCCTTTTGAGCTCAGACCAGACAACCAGACTTGCAAGCCGCGTACTACCTTCAGTCTGTCTCTTTCCAACAAAAGATATGGAAAATGATGAACATAACAGCCTATGCCCAGCAGTGGACAAGTATGGGCTGATGATGATGTACTTCTGCATCCAAACTCTCACTTTTACTACTAATTTGACACTTTGGATCCAGATATGCCCTGAACAGTAAAGGACATAATATCAGTTCAGGATTGCAAGTCTAGTTGGTTTTGGTCTGAGCTTTTGAGATTACCAATATCATACTGACATCTAATATATAGTCATGATCATGTCTGATTCATTCAACATTGACGAATTAACGCCCAGGCCAAACTCTTGACCCTAGAAAGCTGAAAATTGAAAAATAATTGAACTGTTGTTCCTTTTATGATGTTTACATGAGCTGGTAACAAAGGATATTAAAGGAGGTAAAAAGGGAAGAAGAAGTTAATATCAGAAAAACCTTAATTTTTTAGCTATAGTTGCAGAACTTAGTGGTAGTATTTTTTAACAGAAATTAATACTGAAACTGCGCGAATGGAATCGTGGAGCGTCCACTAGTATAGCACTCATCATTAGGTACTGTATTAGATGAGCACTTTACTTTTACAGCTACCGCCTAAGGCTCTTATGCTGAAATTCTTCTCAAGAACGTTTCTGCAGAATTAAAATGGCTCCCGCTCTGGTGTAAAAGAGACAAACTATTCTCAATTGACACTTGAGTACTGATTATTGTTTCAGAATACGGGCCTTAATATCACTGAGTGGTAGAGCTTTTATATCCCAAGTTCAGTGACTCATTTGGGATTTATGAACGCGTGTTTGTCACGACGTTGTTGTTGCCATTTTGGCAGTTAACACGTACGCATGGGTGTGTGTGTATGTGAGTGTGTGTTTGTGGTGTAAATGTTCTGTTTTACACACATTGTGTCGTTTGAATTTTTTCTATGTGTGTGTATATTGTGTCGTGTGAATTTGTGCGCGTGAGTAAATATTTCCGTGTGTGTGAGTGTGAGTAACTATTTCTGTGTGTGTGTGCGCGCGCGCATGAGTAAACGTTTCTGTGTGTGTGTGTGTGTGTGTGTGTGTGAGCGTGAGTAAATACTCAATACTCAAGTCTCTATTGCATTTCACATGTTAAGATGAAACATTAGTACAGACTATAGGAGGTACAACATCACGAGCCTTGGTACAGCAAGTGGTGATATATTCAGATACTTAATAATATAACGATAAAGTGTTTTTGTTATAGTACAGTAATTATTTCTATGTGTGTTGTGTGCTTACGTAGTTTTTCATAACACTACGGGCTTTATCAGTTAAACTTTTTGTTTACGCGTTTATCAGTACGCCCGTAGGTGATCAGACTGTGATATGTTAGTCATAGATAAGATGACTTCGCTGAAATTGGGGGGTTTTCTATTCGTTATAAAAAACATAACATTAGCTTTTTAGTCCTGTGTATTTCTAGAAGATCATGATCCCATTTGTATTTATTCTAATTCACAGATACTGTCCTATGTTTAGTATGACCTGTATTATGTCGTGTGTATTAATATCCATGCCATCCATGCTGTTTAGTCTATTTTTTTGGGAATAATTCGACAGTCTTTTATAGAATGTTGTTGAACGTTGTTATTCTTCCACGTAAGAACTACTGAATGGATTTAAATGTAACTCAACAATAACATAGCTTATACATCGGAATAGCACATAGAAGCACATTCCGAAATTCCCACTGGAACGGGATAAACTGTGGATTACACTGCCGGGGTAAATCTAATGTATAATTTATATTAGCTAAGCTTTCTATACCGTTTTTCCTCCGTTTTTTTATTTTTCTAAAAATCTTTCGGTTCACACGTTCAAAGATCATAAATGGTTATCACTAAAAACTTTCTTTATGTAAATACTTATTCAAAAACTAAAATTCATCATGAAAATTTTACTGCTTTCTCGCAAATAATATCCCTCTATTTTGAACTGAAATCTACTAAAAGTTAGACTATTCGTGATTGATGCCCTTTGCGTAATTGAAATGAGAAAATTTCATAGAAAGTAAAAACGCTGCATGCAAACGGTAAAATATTTGATCTTTAGATATAATTATATTTTTAGGTATATTCAAGAATATTAGTATTATACTTATAAGTGGATGTCATCTTTGTATCATTTTTCATCAACCATTAAACATGGTCATTCAGATTAGATTAATATGACAAAGAGAAGTCCCATAAAAATAGATATCTCTTTTTTCTTCAAAATTTCAGCCTGCTTTACCTTGTAGTTTTTTTTTACAATTTCGTATTTTCTCGGTATTTATCGATTTTTCTAATGCTAACGAATAACAATAGGATTAGCTCTATATTAAGTACCTTGTTCCAAGTTCGCTAAGAGACTCTGGTAAAATTTGAGAATTGACGAATAAGAAATGTTCCGAAATACATTAAGAAAATGGAATCACTGTAACTACATTACTGTAATAGGTTTTCTACTCATCTAATTTACTTCTTTGTTAGCAAACGAATTATAATGCAATGTGGCTTTCAAAGCGCCATTTCAGCTTTTAAGAACAAACCATTCCAGCGGTCGATCGGAGAGAGCTTTTGAATCGAAATGTTAACTTAAACGTTTCCGATTAATCCTTATGGCAGTCCAAAGTTCAGTAAGTTCGGCATTATAACGTAATACGAGATATTATGCTTTGAAGAATTTATAATCAAGGTAACATCTAATCTGACCAAATAACACTTAAATAGAGAATCGATGCTAGTCCATTGAATTAATGAATGAATGAATATACTCTATGTAAAAAACAATACAATGGAAAAATTGCAAAAGGCGACCTTATCGCTTATAGCGATTTCTTCCAGGTCCATTGCATCAAACTCTTTCCCACCTCGAATATTCTGGATGTAAAAGGACCCCGAGCAATGGTAATTTGTATGGAGACGATTTTTTTTTGTTTCAATTCCATGCCTTTTCGTAAACGTTGTTTATATTGACGAGCCCAACAACGTTTCTAAGGCCATTGCTCGGGGTCCTTTTACATACAGTATAGGATACGAAGAGGTCGTCCTTTACACTCCATATCGAAATCATATACCGCACTTCACGCCTTTTATTGCCAATAAGGTGTAGCTAGAAATATTTGGTAGGCAAATGCACACGGTTCGTAAAGCTTACTTAACCCAATGTGACAGGGGGTGAGCCCATTGAAATAATAATAACATGATATTTCGGGGCCCTTCGCACGCGACCACTTGACTTCAAACTAGGATATCCTGAACTATGGGTGCTGTATCATTTTTTAATGAAACGCGCACAGACATTACCCGGTGAACAATATTGAGTTACGGGTACTGTAATGGGGAATGTTCTTTGACCTTTTTCTGACAGAATTTCAGGCGGAGAACATTCATAACTGTCCAAATTTATTTGGAAAGCCTAAAAAGATAGCCTATGTTACTCTTTAAAATATAGCCTATGTTACTCAGGCATAATCTAGGATTCTAACAGAGTTTATTCGTTACAAACATTACAAAAATACTATTCTTTCCTTTTTTGAACTGTAGATAAGTAAGCATTTGACAACCGTGCTGCCTGGAGTTAAGCAGCGCCGTGGTCTACGATTGAGCTTACTTGCTTATTAGGTACCTGTACACCCTTGGCTTGAAGACGTCTTTTTATATGAAGGTGTCACGTTTTGAGTAGCAGCATTAATAAATATTATTACAGGTAAATTTCCTGTAATATTGTAAAATCCTTTGCCAAAATCTATGACATAAATGTACGATAGGTACTTAATACAAAATTATACTCCGGCACTTCGTTAATCTTTAAGCTTGTGAGCCTATTATTAGCCGTTTTAGGCTTCCGCTCTTAATGACTCCAGAAGGGTTCTACCCCCCGGGGATTATCTTCGTGATAAACTTATCTCACATCACATAATCACGTACACATTACTAGATGTACACCGGCGATGCTACCCCCAGATTATCCCTGCCCGTGGGAAATTCGTGTTGAAACCCTACATTGGGTTATTACGATGTACCTAAAGGATAATGTAAAGTTTCATAGTAACATAATATTTGTAGCGTGGGGAGTATAAGCACGAGAAAAAATAAAGTGTAAATACACTGGTGGGCAAAAATTCCGGATTTAAAAAACTTTAGTCACTACATATTATAAAACGAAGTCGTTTTCCGCTGTCTGTCTGTTTTTTTGTAATAGATGTGAGATGGAAGTGGAAAAGGTATATGTATAACTAGCTTTCCGCCCGCGGCTTCGCCCGCGTGGACTTCGGGTATATTGCGGTAAAAAGGAAATTTTTTTTCCCTCGGGAATATCAATTTTTTCCGGGATAAAAATTACCCTATTATTTAAACCGGACTTCTACCTATACGTCTGCAATATTTCAAAGCAATCGGTTGTGCGACGTACGGCGTGAAAGCGGAACAAACAAACAAACTCACTTTCCCATTTATAATATTAGTAAGATACCTGTATATAACAGCAGATGACACTACACACTATTAATAATACATATACTAGCAAAACAACGTTTGCCGGGTCACCTAGTAAATTATATAATTCTAAAAGCAATAATATTTGAATACAAGTCATGAAAGAAAGCTCCGAATTCTTCCATATTCAGCAACACAGAAATATAAATCATGGGTCATCAATCGCATATAAATGAAACTATCATTTTGATGTAGGTAATCGTGATAATCAGCAATTAAGCTTATGTCAACCAAACTGACAGACAAATTCCTGGCGCTACGTCAACTAAATATTAGTGAAGAGTCTTGCAAATAAAATTAAACGTTTAACATCCAGTGCTGATGCGATTATTTTGGTAATGGACGATCAGTTTTATGTCTTTTTGACAGTAGGGGTAGATAATCTGGTGCAATATTTACTATATATATCCGTACATACCCCTTGTGTACCCCTTATACCCTTTTCATGCCATGGGAGTTACTAGGTATAAATTAAAAGAACTAAAGTCAAATATGTACTCCCATTTTGGATAAATACTCGAAAGAAACGAGTATTTATGGTTATTTATTTCCCAGCGGTTAAATATTTATTTATTATTTATTTAATACTTCATTGCACCAAAAGTACAAAGGGTGGTCTTAATACTAAAGTATTATCTACCAGTCAACCTCACAACGTGGAAGAACATAGGTGCGGGTCAGTATTAAAAAAAAATGTAAGTAAATACATTAAAAAACCTAAGTAGGTACACATAGAAATACAATTGAGAATTTAATACTCGGATAGAAACCAATCTCTAGTTGCAGGCTATTTGCTCAAACTGCAAGAAGACACTTCGATCAAATATTCGCCATAGTTCGTTTTTCCTTTCAAATTTTTCGTGTAATCTAATAACAATAAAACTATATTATAGTTATTTTATTACGTAGATTACAGATTTTTATTAGCCGTTTGCTGACGGCGAATAGAATACATGTGTCACCACCTCAGCCCAACTTTTCCCGTTGTGGGGGTCGTAAGAGGCGACCGAGGGAGCTCTCCAGAGAACGGGCAGCAGCGCTCTCTGTGAGTTAAACCACAACACCACTGCGATCGCCAACCCGCTTGCCAAGCGTGGCGATTACTAACATTTCACCCCATCATCACAAGATCTCATTGGGGGAGGCCCTCGTCCAGCAGTGAACGACATCAGCCACAGCTGATGATGATTATAGTTATTTTAGTGTCATAAGATGATAAACAAAAGGATATAATTTATTCGTGGTTTGATCTCTCTTATCGACAGTGATGATATAGAGGTATATCTTTAAAGAAAAAAGAAATGTCTTCATCTAGTACCAGCCGCCCGCCCGCCCATACAATTTATCGGGTTTTCAAGCAAATACCTACCTATAGGAAAAATAAAAAACTTGATAATATGTTCTTAAACGACGGAGTTATCGGCGAACAAATAAAAAACAAAGCATTTTGAGAAATAATCCTTTTTTGAAGTTGCTTAAAAATAAGTAAATAATAAAAAATAGACAAATCTACTAGTACTAGGGATATTTATCCCTGGCTGCCCGATAGTCCTTAAGGACCCCGTGTATCACCGAAAGGACATTAATTTTCAGCATAATAAACTAGATGTACCTCAGCGGTGTTAATCTTAGATATCGTTGGATACTCGTGGTAAAGGGAAATAAGCTTGTTACAAATTACGAAACATTTATCTTAACATTAGCATTTATAATATTAGTAAGATTAGCTTCATTACTAAATTATTAGTCTCTTATTAAAGTCTGGAAGATGGATAACTTCATCTTGAAATATTTCTGTTTGATAAATATTAATAGAATTTTAGTCTGGTTATGGTAAACGACAGATACCTACCTACCTAAGTGAGCGTAAAATTCGAAGCAATTCACAGGAATCAACAAGTGTGTTAGTAGTTTTCCGCTTCAAGACAGACGGGAAGTCAAAATAAAATAGCTTTCTAAATCACTCGGGATAAATAATGAAGTACGGAAATATAAAAAAATATTACTTTTATTAATGAAATTAAATTCATCCATACCTTAAAATGTAGCGTAGGTATGCCGCGATATAATCTCCTCACTATTTAAATAACTAAACATAACTAAATACATGCAACACGTGACGTCAATGCATTTACATTTTACTGAGAAGTCCACTGTTTACGCTATTTAAATGTGTTCCGGGTACATTTTATAGAAGAATAATGTCTGTTATCGCGTGCGCGATCTATTTCAGTGCAAAACGGCCTCTCCCGACGGAGTGCGAATGCAAACTGAAGCTCAGCTCCTAGCTGAAGCTTTTCGGTACGCCCCTGAAACTCCCCCCTTGCCACTTCTTTCCCCTCTATAGTCATCCTAATTACACATGCGAAACAAAGGTTGCCGCCCAGATCTCGCATTACGATGTGAATTGAGTTTAACATTTGTTGCAGTTTGGATTGTTGACATAATTTAGGGTCTTTTATGATTATTAAAGACGGGGACTCGGCGGGTCTGTATGTACCGGGAACCATTTCGTAGTGTATGGTTATGGTTTTGAGCAGTGAGCGCTCTGTAGATAAAAGTATTTGATCAGATCACTGGTCGAATTCAAGAAACCGTGGCCTGTACCTAAATCTCATTGGCTTTATTCGCGACGAAAGCTGTAAAAATAAAATAAAATAAATACACTTCACGCCTTTTAATCCCAAAGCGGGGTAGACAGAGGCACTTACTTAATAAGCAAATGCCCACGGTTCACCAAGCGTATTTAACCCAACGTGACAGGGGGTGAGCCCATCGCCGTTATAGGTTTCACACACCTTGTGGTGTGCGGGTTTCATCACGATGTTGTCCTTAACCGTATGAGCGTTGCGTTGCGTACATAGGCTCTGAAAAAGAGTCCCATTGGTACACATCCAGTAGCCGGACTTGAACCCGCGACCTCCCGATCACAAGTCAAGTATCCGACCAACTGGACCACAGAAGCTGTATTTCCTCCAAAATATTAGGATAATCCCACAACTCGGCAGAACTTGCAAACTTCTTCCAAGTTTCATTTTCCTGTCAAAGAAAACATTGTGACACTGTTTAGAAGTCAATCGGCAACGTTGTCAATTTAGCTCCTACATGACAAAACCAAAACAAAATATAGTATTTTGATCGTATTGTTTTTGTGTTTATGAATTTATCTACCTTATTACCAGGTGAAAATGAGGTGAGTGTAGTCGCCACTAATGGTTTAGTTTTGGAGTTAGGTACTGGATCCGATGATCAATATTTGCTGGAGTGTGACTTGGGTTGAAATAAATTGATTGACTAAACAGTTTACCTTTACAGATTTGGTTCTCTGTTTCGATAGAACTCGATGTAAATTCTTGGCCCGGAAGTCAAGTTAGAATATCAGGACGGGACCGTGGCTAAAGGACTCTGGCGGGTCCGGCGGTAAAGTTGGGGGCGGAATGTAACATAATAGGCTTTATACACTGGCATTTAAATTCAGACTCGAAGCAGACTACCCACACCTAGGGTCATCATGTCAGGTCAATGACCTCCACTGTTACTGGACATGGGCACATATTACTAGATACATCCAGTAACAGTCGCTAAGGTGCGCCACGATCATCGCTCTTGTGCCTCTGCGCATCGGTATTTAATGCATGCATGCCCGCCACCATATTTACCAGATCACTAGTCGTGTTTCATCATCATTATCAGCCCATATTCATCCACTGCTGGACATAGGCCTCTCCAATTGCAAAAGTTTTCATTTTCTCGCATCCAGCTTTTGCCAGTCATCTTGCGCATATCA
>SJJU01003696.1:0-26901 GCA_012932125.1 Conopomorpha cramerella
AATGCAATAAAGAATTGAGTGTTGTGTTTGCTGAAGATGTACCCACGTTGTACGATCTGGAGGCCTATATTGAAACCTCGTCCCGTTGTTCTAGATGCCATCCTAGCCACTTACTTGTTCAAATTAGTTGAGTGGTAAGTGGTTGTAACTTTGCAGACTTTCAGTAATTAGCTCTCGTATTAATTACTTAATTATTGTTTTAGTTTTGAAATGATACTGATGCTATTAGATCCTTAATAATTTATTACATAATAGTTATTATTTAAAAGGTGCTCATGGACTTGAAATGAGCCTTTGTACGATTGTTACATCATCATCATTTCATATTTATTCACTGCTGGACATAGGCCTCTCCAATAGCTCGCCACTGCGAACTATTTTTGGCTTCCCCCATCCATCTTACGCAAATGATCAGTCCACGTTGCCTGAGGGCGTCCTACACTCCGTTTACCGAGACGCGGTCTCCACTCGAGAACTTTATATGAGAAGTTAATATGCCCAACCGACTGCCACTTCAGCTTGCTTGCTGTCCGATAACTTTGTTCTCTGACGGATCACCTCGTTTCTGATACTTCACGCCTGCTAGAATGGCAACATTCGTATCACAGAAATATAACTCTCGTTGTTCAGTCCAATAAAATACCCTGATTTAGCCGTCTAGTGGCGGCAAGTAGAATACATGTGCTCCCCTCCGCCCCAAATTATCATGGAAAATATTGGGGGAGGCCATCGTCCGACAGTGGACGTCATGTGGCTGGTGATGATGATGCCCCGAATTCCGTATAATGGAAAAATCACTTTTTCCTCTAATAAAAATAAATGGGCTCATAATTAATGACGGAGTTATCTGCAAACAATTATAAAGGAGGGTACTTTTTTGAAGTAGCTTTTAAGCTTAAAAATTTTGAAATCCGTCTATAATTGACGAAAATATCGGTGAACATACATAAAAAAATATACATACAGACGAATTGAGAACCTCCTCCTTTTTATTTGAAGTCGGTTAAAAACGGTCAATGCTCGATATTTTGTTAAAGAAGAATGCACAAGTATAGCATCGCCTCAAGACGACATCGTCCCGTCTGTAATATGGGTATCTATTACTACTTTACTTCCACCTCATTGGTTTTACAGCTTTTGTGTACTAATTCTCTTTAAATGTTGCGGATAGTTTGAAGAGTGCAAACATAATTGAAGGTTTTTGAACAATTACTACAGTTCGCGTTTGTGTCGAATAATTACAGAGCGGGACAGCTGGTAGTCAAATTACACGGTGTGAAATTGACTCGCAGACTCAATAATTTGCGTTTTTCCTGTGCTAGTAACACTTTACACGTTTCTAGTTTTAATTTAGTTTTCCGTGGTTTAATATAAAGTACGTGAAATAATGTTTCTGGCTGTTATAATGTATTTCCTCACAGTAAAATACTGTAGCTATGAAATACTATGTGTTTGTCAGAACAATGTCACATCGATATGTCCACACTCTATTACATTGAGCGTTGAGTTACCTAAATATTATTGGGTAACCGTGGATATTTGCAAAGCTAGATATTTTTTTTTATTTCGGGTACATGTGAATGTATCTGAGCGCGCACATAATAATATGATGAAGGTTTTTTCCACTTCTCTGTTGAAAGAGTAAGATTTTTATATGATTCGACAGGGATGTGTCTTAATTCAACGGAAATAGTTAGAGGTAGAAATTTTGTTTCAACCATAATTTATTCTGAAAATAATACTGAACAAAGGTCACTGGGCAACTTAGTATGGAAACCATACCCACGGCCTACAGAAACAAAATTGGTTTGGATGTTTAGATAAACATCCCTAGTTTACGAAAATATATGTCGCATTACTGTAGTGTATGGGAATCTGCCCAAAAAATAAAATTAATGCATAAGTAGAAGGAGGGATAATTCGACATTTGGCGATTATTTGCAACGGTTTTTTCGTCACACGGTGGACCAACTAAACTCGTTGCGTTTGTCTGCTGCCTTTAACTATCTATTTATTAATCACCTAAAATTATTAAAACTTATTCTACCATAAAAATTAAAACTTATTCTATCTCCCTAATACTGATGTAGGAATCTAATTATTTTTAATAAAACAAATGTGTAGAATTACAATATCGTACTTATTCAACATGATCAAAGTCAACAGGCCCGGTAGTTTCGTCCAAGAAACTTGTGCTGGCGCATCTATTTGTTCCTGACAAAAGTAGACCATACTGGCTATATGTGCACAGCGTGGGATAGTTCGGCTTCCGTAGATACAATAACAGTAATAATCTTCTATACTATCACTGCCCTCACTTGTAGAGTTCATCAATATGTAAGTGTATAATATTGTTTACTTCTGACCTGTCGCGACTGAATTCTACCGCGAATCAATGTTCTTTTATTTACCGATTCGTGGTGCCGGTAAAGTTCCTCAATATATAGGTTATTTGGTCGTAAGTGTTCATGGACGTATGATCTGGCGATCCTTAGGCGATAGGCGCCCAGTGGAAATAATATCAAGTCGTCGAACGTCCACCGTGTGAAATCGAACGCGGCATCACTGGCATCAATTGAAGTAAAGGCTACAAAGCGTGCTTAACCCAACGTGACAGGGGGTGAGCCCATCGCCGTTATAGGGTTCACACACCTTGTGGTGTGCTGGTTTCACCGTACGAACGTTGCGTTGCGTACACTGACTCTGAAAAAGAGTCCCATTGGTACATGTCCAATAGCCGGACTCGAACCCGCGACCTCCCGGTTACAAGTCAAGGATCCGACCAACTGGAAAAGTGTACTGGGAGAATATGTTTCCTTCGTCGCAACACAGAGCGGCTACACAAAACACAACTGTTTAGTATTTCCACATCAACAAAATACTAATAAAACTTTCCAATAAGCGAGTGAGGCGGCTAATGCAGCTCCTAGCCGTGCATTTCTGTTATTGTAACTACTTTTATTGATTACAACAGTAAATATTTTGAAACACGTAAAGTTGTTTTTAAGACATCTGCCGCAATTTTTTGTTCTAAAAACTACATACAATGAAAGGTATACTAAAACTCAATCATTTAAAAGTAATTTAATGTTTGTAGGACATATTTCGAAAACCGGGTCAGATTTCGCCCAATGACCTTTCAGTTCTATTACCTTTCAATAGCTTAGTTATAAAGACTTATTACCTATAGGAACGTAGACCTATAGGACAATTACTCTTAGATATAGACACAATCATCTCCCAGTTATTGAACAGAGGTAGTGTTTTCGTCCTTTTCCTTCTTCAGGAAAAGTACAAGAGAGAAGTATGTTCTGTAGTACAAATGGGAATTACCCGCTCTTACATACTACGAGATTACTTATAACATCCATTTGAATTGCTATGGCAAACAAACAAGCTGGTGGTGGCTTCCATTACTGAAATTGATTTTGTCTAGTAACATGGAACACCTTTGTTTGTACTGACAGTGTGGTGCTCGGTAGGTTTTATATTTTTAAACACTGTGAACAAACGTTTGCTCACCATCCTACGATATTAGTAACGTTAAAATTGAATTCATTTTCATGACAATACATTCATTTTTATTCTGTTAAAAAGTGATTATCGTGTACTTATTAGTATTATAATATTGAAGAAACGTTTTTTAACATAAGTCCGCGGGTTAAATAAAGATGAAGGGACCATACGCTTTCGAATACTCGTCAAATCGTCATAGAATAACCTTTTTTTAACAATTTTTTTTAATCTGTTTTTTTTTTAATTGACAAAGAATAAAGACGAGTACGACATCCAGGGGGGCACCGGCCGCGCAGCGCCCACTGCAGGATGTTAAACGGGTCCTCTACCCTGCGGGGAGGAATTTGTGGTCTTCCCCGCTCACACCTCGACGTGAGGCGACGATGCCGAAGTCACGTGGCACCGTCGCCCTCGGTGGCGGTCGGTAGAAATCGGTGGTCGCGACCGACCCTCGGAGGGCTCGGCCCTTTTAGTCGCTTCGTACGACTGACCAAGGGAGAGCCGCAGCCCTATTCTAACGTAACTGCAGGCGCGGTGGTCACACGCCTCGACCGCCGCGACGGTGACGAACTCTGGACGAGTCCGCCGCCTCGCGCTATCTCTCGGCGGCCTCCTTCGCGAGCACAAGGCCACAAGGGCCACCCACTCGGACGCCCAGGCTGGACACTCTTGGAGAGAGTGTTCCGCGGTGTCGTCGGGGCAGTCAGAGCAGTGGTGACAGCGAGCGTCACGCTCCCTGCTCAGACGACACAGGTACCTCCCGAAGCAGCCGTGCACGGTGAGCACCTGCGTCAGCCAAAAACTCAGCGACCTGTGAGGTCACTCCAGCCACTGCTCTAGGACGGGGGCGATGGCTGCCACCGTCCTGCGCCCCGCGCTCGGGTTTGCTAACCTGAGCGCCCATTTGCGTCGCGCCTCGTCGTCGAATACGAGTCGGCGCGTGTGCCTACCTACTTACCGTGTGTGCCTACTTATTTATTACTAGGTGACACGACAAACGTTATTTTTCCAATATGCGTTATTGACCGTTGTTGCTTCTCTGCTAATTATATAATAAAGAAAACCTTTCTCAGAATGACTTTTTATCTTAAAGAGAGTTTTCATTAGTAAGAAAATTGCATCAGACTCCGTTGCGTAATTTTAAATAATATCTAAGCATACATAGTGACAGATAGTGAGAGGCGACTTTGTTTTATACTTTGTGTTGATATTTATGTTATAAATGAGCTAATGACGTAAACGTAGAAAGTTGTGTGCACGGCTGTGGGCGGAGCCTACATTCAGCAGTGGAATTCAGTGGATGATGAAGGTGCTACTATTTTAGACTAAGCGTTAGACCTTATAAAGTTATTGTATATTTTTCATCTCGTTTTCAGCGATGCGGAACCATTTACGACAACGACGAAGGCGAAGCGGTTCCTCACTGTACACTGGTGCGGTGTCGTCATCGTTGTAGCGCCCTTGGTCGCCCTCCTGTGCCTGTTATCAGAGGGTGTAAGTCTTACACTTGCCCACTCATCTACTATATAAAAATAAGTCTGGTTTTCCTCCCTGACGCTATGACTCCAGAACGCACGAACCGATTTCCACGGTTTTGCATTCGTTGGAAAGGTCTCGGGCTCCGTGAGGTTTATAGCAAAGAAAATTCAGGAAAAAATTCAACAGAAAAGCGGATAAACGAAACGAACCCATCTGGTGGCGAAACGGAGTTCGCCGGGTTTGCTAGTTCTATTTAAATTCAAGCGTTTGTCTACGATGTACTTCAAGGGTTATACCATAACTAAAAGCCTCTCTTCAACCGCAAACGGTGGTAATTGGTAAAAGGTCAAATGGCGAAAACGCTCGAGATAATTGAACAAAGTAGTCGCAAAATCCGTTACTGAAAGGTGACTAGTTATTGTATTTTTGCTTTACAACAAATCTATTTATATAATAATAAAAGTTTAAACCGGGTGTTACAGCGTGAAATTAATCAAAGATAAGCTTTCCTTCGTTGTTTGTTCGACATTTCGAAACAGTTACATGTGCCGTGGCGCTGTTAATCCGGAACTGCCCTCAAAAGTCATTATTTCGGCATACCACACTAACGACATCATCCACCATGCCACATGGAACGTCGAGCAAACAACAAAGGAAAGCTGGATGCTTATCCTTGGTTAATTTCCCGCCGTAATACAAGGTTTAAACTTTTAATAGAATATCAGTGTGCGTTTCTTAAAAAAATAATTACATCATTTGATTGATGATTATTAAAACAAAATGGAAGAAACAAAATGGTTGCTTAACTGAACCACGATGTTATTTTTCCTTTTTTCTCCATTTTCACACTGATGCAGACACACAAAGTCGTAAGAAGTATTCACACGTAGATATGATGCACCATTTTAGCTTTTGCTAATTACCAGAGCGTTTGCGTCTGGAGAGTGGCTTTTAGCCGTAACGTACTACTAACGTAACGTATTACTATAATGCTTCCATTCTTGGGTTTTTAAAATGTATGCTTTTATAAGAAAATGTTTATCTGTGTGTCCCTCTAGTCCCTGTCAAAATAGATTGTATTATTTACGGCTGTATCTCACTATGACCATTGACAATAACCATTGATGGTATATGGACATTGACATTGTATTTCTCAATATTTGATCATTGAGGTGGTAACTTCCTTAAATCGCTGCGCCTCATCCTCGGCTCGTATCTCTCGGACCGGTGTATCACATACCCGGCCCGAGAGGGTTGGGACCGCCGCGAGATGACGTGCGGTGTTCCGCAGGGCTCAGTCCTCGGACCACTCCTGTGGAACATTGGCTACGATTTCGTTCTTCGCGGCGCCAATCCTCAGGGTGTCCAACTCACGTGCTATGCAGACGACACTTTGGTTACGACTCAAGGGAGGTCGTACCGAGAAGCCGCAATCCGTGCAACTGCCGGAGTGGCGCAAGTAGTGCGCCGCATAAAGCTCTTGGGGTTAGAAGTGGCTCTGAACAAGTCTGAGGCTCTATGGTTCCATGGGCCTCGGAACGGTCCACCGACAGGCGCCAACGCCATTATTGTGGGAGGCGTGAGTATTCCTGTTGATACCTCACTCAAATACTTGGGTCTGATTCTCGACGGGCAGTGGAAGTTCCACGACCACTTTAAGCGTCTAGGTCCGAGGCTGCTGGTGGCAGCGACCGCTCTCAGTCGGCTGCTGCCAAACCTCGGAGGCCCAAGAACCTTTTGCCGGCAATTGTACGGAGGCATCGTACGCTCGATGGCCCTATATGGAGCCCCCGTGTGGGCCGAGAGTTTGAGGAACCGTCGCACTGCGGCACCTTTGCTTGGGCCGCAGCGCATAATGGCCATACGGATTGCACGGGGGTACCGTACGGTGTCCAGAGAGGCAGCATGCCTCGTGGCACGGACCCTTCCATGGGATCTGGACGCGCAAGTCCTCGCCCGGACGTATAACTGGCGCGAGGCTGAGCGAGTCCGAGGTCAATGGCCGACAGGACGAGAGATTGAAGCGCGTCGCTTGGAGTTCGTAAGCGATGCGCTGGAGAGATGGGCGCTCAGGTTAGCGAACCCGAGCGCGGGGCACAGGACGGTGGAGGCAATTCTCCCCGTCCTAGACCAGTGGTTGCACCGGCAGCACGGTGCCCTCACTTTCCGGCTGATGCAGGTACTTACTGGCCACGGATGTTTCGGGAGATACCTGCATAGACTGGGGAGGGAGCCGTCTGCCGCATGTCACCACTGCTCCGACTGCCCCGACGACAGCGCAGAGCACACCTTGCAGGTGTGTACGGCTTGGGCGTCCGAGAGGGCTGCACTGTCCGCCGTCATTGGACCTGTTCTCTCCCTGCCGGCCCTCATTGCGGCCATGGTGGACGACAGTGAAGCGTGGAGCGCAGCGGTCTCCTTCTGTGAAGTAGTTATGCTCGCAAAGGAGACTGCAGAACGAGAACGCGAAGCGGCGGATCCGGCCAGACGGCGGACTCGCCGCCGCCGCGGCGGTCGTGGGATGTGATCGCCGCGCTAGCCCAGCAGTTCCGGGCATAAGAATAGGTCTGAGGTTATCCCTTGCCTGTCGTAAGAGGCGACTAAAAGGGCGTGGGGACTGTAGCGTACGGGCGGGGACTCGTGCGCTTAAATTACGGTCCCCGAGGACGATGGCGGTACCGCGGTGACCCTGGTACCCCCGCGATTGCCGGAGATGGTCCGTAAGGGCCTAGCGCGGCTGGGGCCGCCCTTGATGTAGTGGCTAAGGTCGTTCCGGGGGCCCCGGCAGTAACGCGCGAGGGGTCACCGTGGGGTTTTAGTGGGTGCGAGTCCCACATAACCCCGCCGTTGTCCCCGCCAGCGGTGGGGTATCCATAACGGATTTCCCCACGATAAAAAAAAAAAAAAAAAAAAGGCATGGTTAGAGTGAGACTGATTTGAAGAAAAACGTGCGATCCCAGTATTACCTTTGCAATGGGTCATGGTATTAGTGAGACCCAAACTTATCTACCTACACGTATAGAGAGTTAAATGACATGACTATAGCATTTTTAATAAATGGTGATGAAACGTTCATCATTATTTTTATGCCGTGGATTAATTCTGTTTGATTGAGCTTTCTCGCAACTTTTATGTCCTAATATGTAGAGCCAAAAAAATTATCCGTTGGCTAGTCGGGATGGTATCGATTATTTGAACGCACGAATGACTTATTAATTTCAACAAAAAAGTCGAAACAATACTACTATTATATTCAAAGTATATGGCAACTTTTTGTTGTTTCATAACAGCACACCAAACTTTTTGTCGATAAAATTGGAAACATTTTTTGCCAGAGACATTTAAAAGGGCAAAATTCGGGCAAACATACTTTTTTCAACGGATGGTGACTTTAATCTGTTCTTTTTATTTTTTCTTTCATTTTATATAATACTAGCTTGCCGCCCGCGGCTTCGCCCGCGTGGACTTCGGTTATATTGCGGTATAAAGGAACGTTTTTGTTTTCCCTCGGGAATATATTTTTTTTCCGGGATAAAAATTACCCTGTTATTTAAGCCGGACTTCTAACAAAATTTCAAAGCAATCGGTTGTTATAGTTACGGCGTGAAAGCGGAATAAACAAACAAAAAAACTCACTTTCCCATTTATAATATTAGTAATATACTGTTAAATTATAAAAACGTAGTAAAGTGTGCTACTTTACTATGTTTAGCACGTACCTATTATCTTAAAATACCATACCGCTTATCTTGTAAATATTCCTAGTTTAGACGTACAAAATTGTGGATTTCCAATCTGTATGCATCTTAGAGGCGGGAGAATGATGAGTATTATTTTTTGACATCAGAAACATGCATGGTGCGCGTACTGTTTGACCCTGATGGCGTTATATTGGATGACGGAATGCATTCCGCTGCCGATCACCGCTTTCCTGCCCATCGTGATATTCCCCATGACTGGCATCCTGGACACGAATGATACGTGTAAAGCATACATGAATGTAAGTCGAAACTTGTTCAACTATTTTATTAATTAAAAACTTCACTACCAAAAGCAGATACCTAATGGTTATTCGATCCTGGAATATTTCCCCCGGGGGTAATATGTGTTGGGTGGGGCCTGAAGTATGTGCGTTCTCTGTGTGTCCCGCCCAGCACTAGCGACAGCTTAATGCCATCAGTGGACTTTTAGTCAGTAGGGGCCTAACACTACCCCGTCGCCGCCCCTTTAATAAATTACCATTCTATGTGTATCATTTTCAAAATAAAGTTATTGAAAAAAAAAAGAGCGTCTGTGGTCCAGTTGGTCGGATACTTGACTTGTAACCGGGAGGTCCCGGGTTCGAGTCAGGCTACTGGACGTGTACCAATGGGACTCTTTTTCAGAGCGTATGTACGCAACGCAACGCACACCATAAAGTGTGTGAACCCTATGACGGCGATGGGCTCACCCCCTGTCACGTTGGGTTAAATACGCTCGGTGAACCGTGGGTACTTGCTTTAGCAAGTGCCTCTGCCTACCCCTCTTTGGGATTAAAGGCGTGAAGTGTATTTATTTTTTTTTTTATTATGAAAGAAAATTAAGAATTACATTCCTTTTATTCCCCAGGACACGATGATAATGTTTATCGGCAGTATGGTATTGGCATACGCCATTGAGCAGTCGAACCTTCATATCAGGATGGCACTACTTGCTATACGGATTGTCGGATACAGTCACTACAAGTGAGAAATTTTTCATAACATTCAAATTGGCCACGCTAAGTAAATAAAGCCTTGTCTAGATGTTACGTGTATTATAAGTGCACCGCCTAATGTAAAGGTGATGGTATACTTGAGCATTTACTTGCATAACATAACATCGACCATTCGCCTTAACTGAAGAAAGCAAGTTTCACGTAATCTTATGTAACACTAGCAAACCCGGCGAACTCCGTTTCGCCACCAGATGGGTTCGTTTCGTTTACCCGCTTTTCTGTTGAATTTTTCCTGAATTTTCTTTGCTATAAACCTCACGGACCCCGAGACCTTTCCAACGAATGCAAAACCGTGGAAATCGGTTCGTGAATTCTGGAGTTATAGCGTCAGGGAGGAAAACCCGACTTATTTTTATATAGTAGATTAGTAAAGATGCTCAAGTCTATCAGCACGTTCACAACAATACTACGAGCGTTACATGTATATAAATCTCGCGCCACATTATTGACTCTAAATTACACCTAATACACACATCAAAAGTGTCTAGGGTTCCAGAACATTTTTAGCTGTAAAAAAAAATCTAATTTATTTAAATCAAATTTAATCTTCTGGATTGGTCTTCTACCTAATTCCCCATGCTTGTATCAATGACTTATTACCATATTTTTAATAAATAATGAATGAATTCAGTTTTTGTAAAATATATTCTTAATTGCAATCTTCTAAAATGTACTTGATTCCTAGACACTTTTGATGTGTGTATGTACGACGTTACCCAAAAAAAAAAATTGCTTATATTATTACACTAGTCTGGACAGGGCTTTAGTAGTCGGGAATAGTTATAACAAAATATATCTGGGGGCAGAAATTCATGTAACACTCACTGCTTTTGTTCGTTGTACATACTAGGTAGCTACTTATTCTTACACATACAGACTTCGTTGCAATTGTAGTAATAGAATAGATGTTCTGTGTACTAACTGTAAAATCACAAACACGTTCACATTTACCAAAACTAGTTTATAGCACCGTGTAATGGTTTGTTAGTATTAAACAAAAACAAAACATCATTAGGCCCTTTTTTATCGTGGATAAGTCCGTTATGGATGCACCGCCGCTAGCGGGGATAATGGCGGGGTTATGAGGGTCTCGCACCCAGTAAAACCCCGCGGTGCCGGTGCCCACTCGTGCGTTATTTCCCCCAGAACAGCCTGAGCCATTACATCCAAGGGTAGCCTTAGTCGCGCTTGGCCCTTGCAGATCCTCTTCAGGATGGGGGGCGATCGATGCACCCCTCAGCTTACTATGTCGTACGACGGCACCAGAAAATTTGTTGGAAATATTTTTTTCTGAACATTTTAAGCCGTCGTTCAAGTATTAATTAAATAAATTAATATCAAATTATTCTTTACTAGCTGACCTGGAAAACGTTGTTTTGCCAATAGACATTATTAAAAAGTAACCTAAGTCATTTCTCAAGCTCTAAACTATCTGTATAACAAATTTTATTTAAATCATTTCAGTTGTTTTACCGTGAAAGCGTGACAGACAGACAGTTACTTTCGCATTTATAATGTTTGTATGAATTACAGAGGAAAGTAGGTGTGTTACATTAAGTTATGAACATTGAAACAACATTAAATTTTGTAATCGTCAAAAGAAGCTACGTCCGGAAATGGGTCTTCTCAATGGGGGAAAAGATCTGGCAATAAACTCCTTGCCCATTTTCTCTCATCATTATACTTTGATAAATGTTTATTTATTTTAACATTTCGTAATGATCGCTATTTGTTTTATTACGCACCGAAATAATATTAAAGAACAAGTCCACAAGGCTATTTGATCGCTTTGGGATTGTATTTTTTTAAAGTCTTGTGATGGGTAAGCATACAACAACAATACAAGCACCTAACATAACATGCAAAAAGGAGAAAAGTAAAGAAATACAGATGTGAGATCTGGAATACTGAAAAACGTTTAGGATCTTTATGTACTGAGGCTAGTATTGTTACTTTGGTATCGTTTCATTTGTGTATTTTTTAATAAAGGCTATTCAAAGGTCTACGCCTGTTCACTAACTATTAATAGAAAATTTCAGACGAATAATATATTTTTTAAGAAAAATCGCGCGTCTCATTTTCATTTAAAATATGGGTTCTTGTAATGGTTCCTAACTTAGTTTTTTTTAATTCACTATAATATATAAGAAGCGTTTGACCATAATTCTGCCTGATGTAAGCAGCGATGTCTTCTATGATAAAACGCACTTGTTCATTAGGTACCTATTTATCCGTGATTTGAAGACTTCCAGACTACACTGCGCACGTAATGCAGACCTCCAGCAAGGCCTGGAACAAATTGAATGTATGTACCTATTATATAGGTATGTCCAGCAGTGGACAAGTATGGGATGATAATGATAATATATGTAGGTATATTAAATTTGTATATTGAAGACCGCTTCGAAGATACTATATCGAAGATACGCTTGTTCATACTGATAAAAAAAAACCTTATAATTTTGATGTACAGTGTATGTGAAACTGTTTTTTTTTCAGGCTTTTGTTCGCAATCTGCTTCATCACGATGTTTGTGTCGATGTGGATCACGAACACAGCAGCTACAACAATGATGGTGCCCATTGTATTCGCGGTTCTGAAGGTGTTTGAGAACGTAAGCATATTCCTTGTACAATTTTAAGAGACTTAAAAATGCCGGTTCCTCCTTTCAACCGCAAAGTGCGTGTTTGTTCGTGGATAATAATATCATCGTTTATATCTTAATTTATATTTAATTTCGATGATGTGGCAAAGAAGATATTTCGAAGGTGGTCCCATGATAAGGAAAACAGGGTTTGATGATGGCTGAACAGATAAATCGATGGGAATTATAAAGGAACTATGAACTAAAAGGCGTCTAGTACTTGCTACTAGGTTGAAGCCGGTTTGATGTTCTTGAAAGTATTTTTCCGATTCTGGGGTCAACTTAGCATACTTTTTAAGTGGTCCACACAAAACCGTTGAAGCTGGAAACGTTTTTCTATATGTACCTACTTAACACTTTCAAGGTCACTCAAATAAACACAATAGACGTTTTATAGTTATCATGTTGACATGCGACGTGTCCTCGATAGGGTTCAGTCGATGCCTTTGGGGGAGGTGTCATTGCATGTCACATGTTTTGTCATTTACACCAAACTTCCTTCTATTCCATTATGTTAACATCAAACGTGACCACATATTTCGGTTTCTGGGCCAGCTTAGCGTACATAATCTGAGTGGGTTGAATTTACTAAATAACTACATTTTTTGCAGTCAAGTCGACCTATTGATCCATCGCTCGGATACCGGACCAAGTTTATGGTTAATTGCTATTTACCCCTTAAGGGACGACATTATCGATTGCTTTCTTCCCAGTTCAAAGCTTTGTGTGGACCATTTGATCATCATCAGCCGAATATTTGTCCAATGCTGGACATAGCCCTCTCCAAATATTGTACGCCGCTGTGATTTATTGCATTTTTTTGTGTCGTTATCAGCAAGGTCTCATCAAAGTGTTTGAACACGACGAGCAAGGGCAGCGGTACGCTAGTGACATTTCCACCTGCTACTTCTGCTCTGTCACGTTCTCTGCCACTATTGGTTAGTTGAAAATTGTATTTAAATAAGCTTGGATGCCTCACGCTATACCGCGCCTGTCGGCCGTTTCCGAACGTTGTCGGTTGCTCGGCCGTCACTCGGTTGTCGCTTACCTACCTGTCTCGAGACACGACACAGAACAAAAACATTGGCTGTTATGTCACGCACGCTTCGTGCGACTCAGCTTGTTTTAACAAATCGCAGCGCTTTAGGTATATGTCTTGTCACTTCTTTCGTGGAGTGCTATGATGGAACTAATAACTTAATAGCATTGGATTATTAGACTAATGAAGGCGAGGTTGTTAAGTTACATTACCCGAAATCATCATCATCATCATCAGCCACATAGCGTCCACTGCTGGACGAGGGCCTCCCCCAATGAGATACGTCATTTGGGGTGAAATGCCAGTAATCGCCACGCTTGGCAGGCGGGTTGGCGATCGCAGTGGTGTTGTAGTTTAACTCGCAGAGAGCGCTGCGGCCCATTCCCTGGAGAGCTCCCTCGGTCGCCTCTTACGACCCCCAATTATTATAATTTAGATATAGTGTTGCTAGAGAAAGATGATACAGAAAAACTAAATTTTGCCCCAATGTTGTTCCTATCTGTGTAAATTTACATCGCTTCTAAGATAATTGTTCAGGGTCCATTTACTGTCCATATTATTATGTACTGTATGAAAATAATAATAACCCAGCCATTTTTAAAATCCTGAAGTAGTACGCTCCAGTAGTCCTTGTCTCGTTATTTTATTTCTGGACAAACAACAGACGTAAACTTTAGATATAAACAGATGGCAGTATATTGAAGGTATTGCAAGCTTAACTAAATAATTCTATTAACGGTTCATCACAGTGATGTCGAAGTTGATAACGTTTTGGAATATCAGCATCATCGTTAATTGCTGGACATAGGCCTTTGTACACATTTTGGAACAGTTTAAACAAATACAGTTAATTTAGAAGATACTATCACAAAATACTTTACGTGCCTAATCAAACTGGTATTATGACTGATTATTTAATTTCACCCTCTAGGTGGTATTGGGACGCTCATTGGTACTATCACCAATTTGGTCTTCAAAGGACTCTTTGCAAAGTAAGTATGCCTATTTCACTTCATTATAGTGAGATACATATATTAGTACAGACACCTGTTACGATCCTGATCTCATCATTATCATCATCAGCTCATACTTGTCCACTGCTGGACATAGGCCTCTCCAATTGCACGCCACTGTGATCTGTTTTCGGCTTCTCACATACAACTTCAGCCAGCCATCTCGCCCCGGCTCGGTCAGCTCATCAACGACCCTGATCTGCAAGATTTTTTTACTAATTTTTAAATAGTCGAAAACATTTTCACAAACTAGGATACCCTGTAATAAGAGTGCCAGAGACTGACATACTTACATAGATACTTTTAAATGTCTACATAGATAGAATCCACTGTCTGACTGTCGCCCTAGAGACATAGTGGTGACTAGTCCATGCCGTCCTTTTACAGATCTTATCCAGATGCGCCGGAGTATCTTAGCTTCCTGAAGTTTTCCGCTTTTGGTGTACCTCTAATGCTGTTGTTAGAAGCCTGTACCTTCTTCTACATGATCGTCGTCTATTTGGGATTTTTAAGGTTATTTACCATTTTTTATCGTTGTGTTGCAGCGGTTGTAGTCAAAATACTCTAACCATTAGGGTTAATAAGTCTTGAGTATGTCTTGAGTTAGGGATTATGTATCAAAGTATTTTCATAAGGTAAGTCGAATTATGGGATTTTGATCATATTCAAATTATTATTTAATAAGAAGAGCGTCTGTGGTCCAGTTGATCGGCAACTTTACTTGTAACGGGTTGTCGCGGGTTCGTACCAAGGGGACTCTTTGAGAGGCTATGTACACAACGCAACGCTCGTACGGTGAAGAACAATATCGTGATGAAACCCGCTCACCACAAGGCGTGTGAACCCTATAACGGCTATTAATTTGATTTCATATTCGTATTTCATCTACTTCGCGCATTTCATAATCTTCTAAAATCAAATGTGATTTGTAGCATCTCATACATTAATTATTATAGACACACATAGAGCTCTTCGCATTTCACACACTTTTATAAGAGATAGTAGAAGTTTTTCATATTTTGTAGGTAGTCCTAACACCTTTCGCTAAAATGTTACGGTAATAGTGTCGTCATGTATAGAAATAATAATGTTTATTGGTTCAGTGGCACTTCCAGTGTATGAAATGCGAAGATCTCTAAGAGTGTCTAGAACATTGTATAAGATGCTACAAATCATATTCAATAGAAAAGTATGAACTGTGCGAAAGTAGTTGAAATGCGAATAAGCTTGAGACCATCTCCAGCAGTGCAATATCACTGTTCTAACAATATGAATAACACGCTTAATGACTAAACCTCTTCGATTTTGAATACAAGAACTCTAGTAGCCTTCACCAGCTAAGTTAATTGCGGATCATTTAATATTTAAACTGTAACATACTGAAATAAAAGCCGGAGCGGTTGAAAAGCTTTCGTCTTTTTATATTGTCCCAATTAGTATGAAAGCTTTTACGCAAAATCCACAACAGATTCATTTAAAATTAACATCGTTTTCACGTCCGCTTTGCTTTTACTTTCTCCCTGTGACAGGGTTAAAACAGCCGTAGACCTTTTTTCTTTTTTATTCTTTGGGTATTAGTCCAGTATAATTAATGTTGTTTTTGACTTTTGTAAAATGTACATGTAACATCCTTAAGGCCGAGAAGCGAAGCAGCTTCCAGTTCGAAGCTGAGCCAAAAAGCTATAGATTCAGCAAGGAAGGCCGTCGCTACTGATTGGAAGAAACTGGGAAGGTTCACGTTTTGGGAAACTGTAAGAGCTTGCACAAATTATCTGCAACCGTTTCGGCCCCATGTTCTTTTTAACTGTGTTTACTTTATTCCCGCCCCAAACAACGATTATTTCAGGACTGATATAAAATTATAGAGATGCTATATACACTACATCGAGTGGGGCTCCCTCTAGCCCGATTGACACCTTAAGCATGTAGCCCGTCTGCCATGGATGATAGTGGCTGAGGCCCGTGCACTGAGGCGTACTCTAGGGAATGCATATTATTATGTCCTGCAGTGGACAAATTAATGCTGATGAATCATTGAATGATACGAGTACAAAATCCTTCGAATCAGAAATGGTTTACGAGTTTCTTGTAAAATAAGCGAAAAAGGATATATAGCAGTCCTTGATTCTATGAGTCGTTTGTGCCGTAGTTGTATTGAGTGGATATGGCACAATGAGGCATTGTTAACATATTTTTATAAATTTAGTTTACTATTTGCTCAAAGTGGGCATTTGCTTAGCAAGTGCACTACCCCGGTTTAGGATTTAAAGGCATGAACTGTATGTGTATTTTTTCATAATACTACAGTGTACTGTGGCGATCACCAATCAAACCATCTTTGGCCGAAAATTCTTGCAACAACTTCAATCAATACAAGAAGTATCACGCCCCAAAAAAAAAACAAAAGTTTATTTTGCTGTCTGATGACAATCGACACCTAGTAGTGACGTATAGTAACTCTAGTAATGGCATAGTGGAAAATTAGTATAAAAATGCATCATCATAAGCTGAGCATTGAGCAGTTGTACCATAGGACCTTTGGAACGAGGACGTTCCACGTAACTATATCTTTCTATTGCTAAGATTTCGTTGATGATTTGCTGAAACCTTTTAAAAGTCTTCTACATTATGGGACATATCCGATCAGTAATTTGTATTTGGAACAGAATTCCAAACCATAAAGCACCACCTGCTGACTAAAAGTTTAAGTTTGAATTCCCAGTGAATACTTTAAACAATTTCTTATTATAAAACAATAGGTACCTACAACAATTAACAGCATCCTCATTCATTAGCATACGCTGTGTATTCCTATATTATCTTTCCTGCCCAAGCTCATTGTGCTGGAAAATTGAAATTTAGCGCTTTTCTTCCAAATGACCTGCCAAATTGAAAATTAAATCTCAAATTAATGTTGCCTGTCTGAAACAATAATATCTTTGGAGCGCCTGAAATTAAAGAATGGCAAATTTAAATATACATTTACGTATTTGGTCTTGGGATGTTTTTTTGAATATTAAATGAATAAAATAAAAATAAATATACATAAATGAGCTCTGAATATTTTATGTGTTTCTGAATAATAAATGAGTTTAGTTCTAAATATTTAAAGTGTTTCTGAATATTAAATGTGCTTAGTTCAGAATATTTCCTGTGTTTCTGAATAATACACGAGTTTAGTTTTGAATATGTTACGTTTTTCTGAATACTAAAAGAGTTTAGTTTTGAATATTAAACGTATTCATAGCCATATTTGCCCACTGCTGGACTTTTTTTTTTAAAGAAAATCTCTCACTGCGAGATGTTTGGATGTGTTTGTTGTGTGGACAAGATTGTGTATGTGCTGGAATTTTTGGCTACGAGTGTATATTTTTCTCTTTCAGATGGCAATGTTGTTGTTCTTGTGTGCTGTGTTTCTGTTCTTCTTCCGATCACCGCTGATATTTACCGGTTGGGGTGATAGAGCTGAAGAGAAATATGGACAAAAGTAAGGAACTTCTTATTACCTAAGTTTGTCAGCATTTTTTTTTAAAAGAGATAACATGTTTTTGTCGCCCTTGATTTTAATTAGAATTTTTCTCTTCTTCGATAAAATACTTTGTGATGAACTTGTGTTTCATCACAATAATTTGTGTTTTATCAAGAAATGGTCTCAGACGTTGCTCGGTTACACGTAGTGTTTGTACTTGCTAATTTTAATGAAATATAAATAAATATTTTTCAATAGCAAACATTCTGCCTTCATCCCATGTTAAGCACCTAAAGCACTTGTGTTATAGAATTCAGACAACGAAATATACTGACTTACATATTTTATTGTCTTTTAAATACATACTTATATAAATGAAACACCAAGACACATCCAACAAGTACCTAAAAGCTCATTACCTAAGTACCTGTCAGCGGTGGGAATCGAACCCATGACCTTACGGAATAGAGGCAGACGTACTGGCCAGTACACCAACGGGCCCGTCAAAATAAATTTAGGCATTTATTCATCACGAGTAGATAAAACATTATTTTAGTATTGATTAGTCAAAAGATCTTGTGTAAAATAGAGAGTAGTATTTCCTGCCTACTTTTACGGGAAAGGGAAATTATGTGTTAAACTACCCCGAGAAATGGTCTTAGAAACGTTGTTGGGCTCGTCAATATGAACAACTTTAAAACTATGGCGACAATGTGGGGAAATGAAAAAAAACATTTTAATCCCCATATACAATTTCATAGTACGAGCCAAAAAAAGTCTAATTTGTATGGAGATGAAATTTTTTTTTGCGTTCCCCCGCACTGTCACCGTAGTAAAAGTTGTTCATATTGACGGACTTTTTAAGACCATTGCTCGGGGTCCTTTTACACGCAGTATTATACTCTACTAAAATACACTTTATAATTGTTTCTTTTTGTGGCAGTTGTTTTTTTTTAGGTTTCTATCGAATAATGTTTTATTTTTTGTTATGTTCCATTTTTGTGGTAAAATTATTTTTGCCAAACTTTTTTCGTCGTGGGGGTCCTAAGAGGCGACCGAGGGAATACTTCAGAGGACGGCAGCAGCTTTCTCTGTGAGTTAAACCACAACACAACTGCGATCACCACTCCGCCCGCCAACGCGCAGCGATTATTGCCATTTTCCCCCAAATTATCTTAAAAAACGTTGGGGGAGGCCATCCTCCACAGCAATGGACGTAATGTCCGCCACATTACGTCCATTGCATGATGATAATTATATTTTTTTTTTGTATCCGATTGCTAATTTCAGGATGGTGAGGTGATTTGCATTAAACAGTTATTTTTCAGAGTTAAAGACTCCGCAGTTGCAATGCTGGTCGGGTTCTTCATGCTTCTACTTCCGAATTCTTTGAAAATATTTGAAAACTTTAAGGCCAAAAGTAAGTAAATTTTTGTACTCAGAGAAATTATGCACACACATGCTGCTCTGCAGCAGCATGCTGTCACAAAGCGGTTACCGCTTTGCTACGTGTACCG
Organism: Conopomorpha cramerella; assembly: GCA_012932125.1. Lineage (NCBI taxonomy): Eukaryota > Metazoa > Arthropoda > Insecta > Lepidoptera > Gracillariidae > Conopomorpha > Conopomorpha cramerella. The sequence continues at coordinate 19,434 of SJJU01003696.1, forward strand.
CTTTGTGAATACAAATATGTGTGTGTATAAATCAAGTTCTAGTGGTATTATAGGATATTATTAACTACAATATTTAGCGCTACACAGCTTACTTCAGATACATGTAAGTGTAACCATAATAGAAAAAAAATACACTTCACGCCTTTAATCCCAAAGAGGGGTAGGCAGAGGCACATGCTAAAGCAAGTACCCACGGTTCACCAAGCGTATTTAACCCAACGTGTCAGGGGGTGAACCCATCGCCGTTATAGGGTTCACACACCTTGTGGTGTGCGGGTTTCATCACGATGTTGTCCTTCAGCGTACGAGCGTTGCGTTGCGTACATAGGCTCTGAAAAAGAGTCCCATTGGTACACGTCCAGTAGTCGGACTCGAACCCGGGACCTCCCGGTTACAAGTCAAGTGTCCGACCAACTGGACCACAGACGCTGTGCCATAATAGAACCCAATTATAATCAAAATACATTCAAATCGGAGATGGAAGAGACATTCGTTTAGACGACATTTTTCATTTTTACGTGATACATTAAAATTTGCTGGCTGGCCCTAATATATCTTTTTGAACCCACACCTGTGATTGCATGCCTAAACACCGACATCTAGGCCTATCGAAATCTTTTAAGCGTATAGTTTTATCCTAGTTACCCAACCCACGTTGGACTTGCATGGAAGAAGCCTTGTGCCGGTTATATATTTGGCTTGTGTGGCAAATTCCGTATAAAACCTGAACAATTACGGCGAACCATAGATAATTCAGCCAGGTGTCAATCAAATCAGAACTCTCCCGGATTATTTAATACATACTTTCGATACAGACTTCCAGGACCCAGTTCGGGGCATTGAAATAGGTCTGAGAGGTTATTGTAGAGACCTGTTGTAAAAGGCGACTGAAAGGGCGGAAGGGGAGGAGCGAGCAAAGACTCGCGCTCTCTCTCTCACAGCCTCCGAGTGACGACATCGTGAGCTGAAACGTGCCGTCGCCCCCCCATTCTGGACATGATTCCGCCGAGGACATCCGCACTTTTCGTGCTCAAGACTGTTCCAGAAGCCGCCGGAAACAAACGAACAAGCGGTCACCTCCATGAACGCATATAGTATCTATAAAACATTTTTCTATGCTTTCTCAACATCGGCGATCGATGATGCCCAGGTTACAACTCGTTCAGCTACATCAGCTGTGTTTCTTTTTTAACAATGTAAATTAAAGATAGCGAAGTTAGCTCATTTCACCCAATCGAGCCTCAGCCAGGTTAAAAAAATATCATGTTTTACAGCTTACAAGCAGTTGCCAAAGGGGCAAATCACCTCAGTTCTGGATTTCCGGAGGATGAACTTATCTATGCCATACAGCTTCATGTTTTTGTTGGGTGAGTTGTTGATATTTACATACACTAACGTCCCTAATCCCTGATAGGGCAGAACCTTAGAACACAAAAACCCTCCCACATTTAGCTTAATAAAGAACTTCAATATAAATGTCAATATGGGCCTTCAGTTAAAAGTTGCTAACTCGTAGCCTGAATAAACGTAAAACTCCAGATACCATAGTTGACTCCTAATACCGGCCAGGAAGAAAGACAGCAGACCCGATGTACCATCATCATCATCATCAGCCTATACCTGTCCACTGCTGGACATAGGATAATATAATTTTAATTCCAGATCAGCATAGGATGATCTTATTAAAGAAATAGTAACGGGGTGGTTGAGGTCAGGAATGAAAACAGTGAACTTAATCGCTGTTAGGTTTTATACTCCCCAAGTGGTTACAATTGGCTTGCAAACAAGTAGATGTAAAACGTGCTGTCGAGAAATGGCGTAGAAGTCCTGATGTAGTTGTTGTAGCAGTGTCCGTAGAAGTGCAAGTGGAAAAGTAATCCGCCAGAACTGACGGTGGCGGGTCATAGTTGAGATGGTGGAGAGCTCTCCTACTACGACTTACCACGGTCCGCGCGTTCAGTCACGCGCAGAACGTATGTCTCCGACAGATTAAATCCATATCCAGAATTAATACATACATCAAAAGTGTCTAATGATCAAGTACATTTTAGAAGATTGCAGTCAAGAATATATTTTGCAAAAACTGAAATTATTCATAATTTATTTAAAATGTGGTGATAAGTCATTGATACAGGCATGGGGAAGGAGACCAATGCAGAAGATTAGATTTAAATAAATTAGATTTTTTAGAGCTAAAAATGTTCTTGATCCCTAGACACTTTTGATGTGTATATAAAATTTCCATGGTCACAATGTTTGTTACCGTACTCCTCCGAAACGGCTTTACCGATTTTTATCAAATTTTATATGCGTATTCAGTAGGTGAGAATCTGCTACTATATATTTTTTATGCATATACATCAGTTGTATTTCCCCCAATACATGGGGTACAAAGGCTACTTAAAATGGCAAAACAAATGTTTTCCGGGACAGCTAGTATTATTATAATATTAAAAGTTTGAACCAAAGGATAAGCCAGTGCGCGTTTATATAAAAACATATTATTATTTTATTATAACGTTTCCTAGAGGTATGTAGAGCACGATTATTGTACTTACATGGTATAAAAGTTTAAAAATCTGAAGCTGTCCATGTCATGACTATATAACCTTCTACTAGGTATAAACATTTTTTTTTATGTTGTTCGAAATTATCTGTATTTCATACATTTCAAATTGATCGGATAGGAAAGTACCTTATTAATATACTTTTTTGCTATTACGTAGTTGAAATTGCCTAATACCATGTGCCATACCACTACAAACTTTTTTTTTACTTAGATTTACAGAGAAAACCTGACACAACCCTTTTACAGGGTCCAAAATAAAAATAAGACTACAATTAGGTATGTACGTTTCAGGTGGAGGGTTTGCGCTCTCAAAGGCTGCTGAACCGGAAAACTCAAACTTAAATGGCAAGATTGGTGAGATGCTGAAATCCCTCCAGGAGCTCCCGAAGGAAGGCATCATTCTGATTCTCATTATTTTCACGGTGTTTTTGACAAACTTTGCGTCGAATGTTGCAGTCTGCAATATTATATCGCCTATTGCAATGCAGCTGGTAAGTACGATTCATATGACTGATTTATCAAACAATTCAGGCCTGTCTCTCGGAGGGGCAAGCAAAGATTGCATTTGATTAATGTAGATCTGCTCCATTTGTCACAGTCCTGACATACCCTTTTTGCTTCATCTACATCATACATCATCTCCTATTTCGAATGCTTTTCGCGCCATACGCCCTTACGCCTATTCAATCCAAAAGAGCTAATTAGGCAAAGGTACTTGTCAAAAAAGTGCTCACGTTACACGCAACCTGCCTCCTGCAGTAGAGAAAAGACATTACATCTTAGTCTATTCTATCAACTTAACTGTGGACCTTGTTTGACCTACCATACCTCTTTCCAAGGGTATAATTGGGAATTTAATTATCGTGTGATTTATGGTTTGCGACCACTTTCATGCTGGAGCCTGTGCTTGCTGTTTCCTGCGCAGTATTAGTCTGGAAGTTTTCCAAGTCATAGGTACCTTATGAACAAGTGTGTGCCATCGTAGACTACATGGTTGCTTAACATTAGGAGTTTAAAAAGAAAAAGGAAAGACGGTGACAGGTTCTTTTCTGGATGGCTAAACAACTACAGAGAAAGTGCTATTATTTGGGCGTAAAGAGCCAGATAGCTGGTTTTACAAAAGGGATTTCACGTTTAAAGTAAACAGACTGCCAAAGAGCTCAAGGTGATGGTTATTATTCCAGGGCAAACAAATGAAAATTTGTCCGATGTGGTTCAACATTGCGGCGGGATTCGCGGCCTCTTTCTGCTTCTGTCTTCCCGTGGGAACGCCGGGGAACCTCATCGTTCAGAGTGCTGCGAGTGTCAAAACCTCAAAAATGGTTAGAATACAACCAGCCTTTGATCCTACGATGTCCGTTTCATTCGATGTATTTTTAGTCGTGATATTAACAGCAAATTTATTATACCAGTGTTATATTTGTTTAATTTTATTAGTCATTGTTCTGATGTTATCCAGCTTCAAATAACTCGTTCTATTGTCACAATGTGTTTTAATGATCGACCATTCGTCAATATGTTTAAAAAAGAAATGTTTCTTCGGAAATGTATGCTAATCCTAACACCATCTATGCTAACAAATGAGGAGTTTAAATTAAATTTAACATTAACCTTCCATAATCTTTGTTTCAGATTATAGCGGGTATCGGTCCTACAGTAGCGTGCATCGTCATTTTGTTTGTACTAGTTTCCTTTTTTGCACCATTACTGTGGCCAGGATTTCACGACTACAAAGAAGAATGGTATGGATAAAAAAACCTTTTAGAGCGTCATTTATACTTCTTCAGTTTACTTTAGGTATAGTTAGTATTTTTTCTTTGTTTTCATGATTTGTTCGATAAGTTCTTAAATTAACCTGTGTGTTGTCAATAAATACTATTTTTGTTTAATAAAAACGAGTTGGTTTATTTGAAAAACAAAAAAAAAACAGAAACTTCATTACAACATACGAATGAATGTTCTCACGAATGGCAGTGTAGGTTTAATTATTAACTAATTAACAACTTAGAAGTTTTATACACATAGGTACATTACGACGACGATAAATTCGAAATTCGTCAGAAAAACACCTCATTTAATGGCTACAATTCGTTTGTAGGATCGAATCACTTTTATCACTTAACGATATGCTTATTATGGGTTTTTAGTTTTAGTGTTGTATCAAACTGGTGTAGTTCGCCGGTTGTGGTCGGTGCCGACAGCGCGGTCGCGCCTCGTCGCCGGCCCCTCGCCGCCGCCGCCGCCGCCGCGCACCGCTCCCGCCCCGAACGTCACCAGCTCCTCCTCCCTGGAAGGCGGCGGCGGCTCCACGACAGTCGTGTCCAAGAACCTCCCGCTAGCGACGGAGGCTTGCGACTGGAATATAGACGCACTACGCAAACCGCTCAGCGTGTTCGCGCTTTGTGGCACGTCCTTGTACTCTTCAAAGTAGTTATCGCACGCCGTAGGCCGCGGACCAGCCGGGAAGCCGTACAGCGTCGATGATGATAAGTCTTTCAAAGAGGTTGCGCTTAAATTTATTCTCCTATTCTTGTGGATCGAGCAGTGCGGCATCTCAGCCTCGTCGCCGTCGAACACGAATTTCCGTCGCTCGTGTGGTGTGGCCGCGGACGAGCCCGTTGGCGGGTACGTGTCTCGCTTAGCCATCCGCCTCTCTAGGAGCGTGGAGTCGCGCTCCCTAAAATCCGAGAAGGCGTACTCCCGGTCCCAAGCTCTACAATCAGCCTTTGCTTTTTCTGATAATTCCGTGATCCAGTCTTTTTGGTACCATTGAAGGAATAAGTAAATGGCGGATGTGCCGGCCAGCTCGGCAGCCAGAAATCCGCTGACGTAGAGGGCAAAGGAGTACCCGTAGCTGTAGGACATCCGGGGCATGTCAAGGACAGTCACGTAGCGCAGCTTGTGCCCCAGCTGGGACTTGAACACCGATATGTACATCACCATCCCGGTCAGCATGATCAGACCTGGAATTTGAAAGAAACGCACTTGTAATAAAACTTTTGCTACTTACTGTATAAAAAGATTAATTTTCATGTGCAATATTTAAACATGAGTTATAACTAGATGATTACACTATTACGGCTACATAGAACAAGGAGAGAAAGTTAATGAAGAGTCAATATTATTGTCAGTATACCGTTAGGTGCAAATAGCGCACACAAACTATTCAGTTAGCATTTCCATAAAAAAGCCAATCCTTACACATATTAAACTATGACTACAAAATGCATGAAACAACTATTATTCAGTGAAAACTCACCAGAGATAATAAATAGGACGCCCGCGATGAAGGTGCAGAGTCTTCTGCCTTTGACGCAGTGCCCCAGCAGACAGCAGAACGCCCCGACAGCCTGCGTCAGTACAGCCAGGAGCAACGGAGCTGCTGATCGTGTCACTATATCTGTAAAGTGGCAGAGGTAATATATGATACGTATTATGTCAAAAGATGTCTTAAGATAAAGCAACGAACATTGCTTGCTGGAATGAAATTAAAGCGGACATTTTGTCGGAAACATGGCTGCTTTTCCCTACGGCCTCATGAGCTCAGGCAGTTGTTGTGTACGTCTGGGTGTTTTATTAATCAATTTATGTTTTAAAAAGTATCTATGTAAGTATATCAGTCTCTGTCCCCCAGGGCAAGATGTCATAGTTTGGGGTCAGATGACCGTGTGTCTAAATGGGGATATAAATTACACGGGTAGGTAAATACCTACCTAAATAGGTATTAACTAAATTAATATTTATTTAGCTTTACATTCAATGATTTAATCCCTCAATGCCGACTCTCCTCACAATAACTACTCTCCTCACAATAACTACATATTAAACTTTTCGTACATCTTGTCCAGCTATGCCAATATTTTTAAATTTACTTCACTGAATGCCGACTTTTTATTTATTGTAACACCTTACAAAAAATAGTAAAGTTGGCATATATTGACTATTTGACATTGGAGATAAATAAAGAATAGGCTTTGACCGATTGTTGGCAATAGTTGGCATTTAGTGATCACTGGGAAGTAATGTTGGCATAGCGGGACAAGTTGTAAGAAATGTTTACTAAATCCATTCAATTGGTACGAACCCAAACACTGACTTACTGAGGAATGTTAATTCACCTTAAGTTGTACCTGTTGTACCACATACATAAATCCGAGAAATTAATTTTAATCGCATATGGTAATGCGAGCACAAGCTATTTGTGATATTTAATCCTCCGTACTGATTAAAGCTCTGTTAGCTTCAGAATTGTGTGTTGATTTCGTCGGGACGTAACGAGCGCACGATGCAGCATATAATTTGCCGTTAAAAGCCAACCTGCCGTAACACGGACGGCTAAGAAGACAAATTACTGTCACATTAATTCTATTGTTATTGATCGCCGTTGGGTACACAAGAATTGATATTTCAAATCACGTCTTGCGACACGAATCTTGGACGCCGTGTTACGACTGTTGGGCTGCAGGCGCAGTTTAATTACTGTATGTTTACTTACACGGAATCGCCGTGGTCGATTCGCCGGTGTCTGGTGCGTATTGTGCCAACGGAAAATATGGTATATCGACGCATCTGTACACCGTGCTGCCGGCTGGAACAATGTAAACATAACTTTGAACTTTCAGTTTCCAAAAAAAAAAAAAAATACACTTCACGCCTTTAATCCCAAAGAGGGGTAGGCAAGTACCCACGGTTCACCAAGCGTATTTAACCCAACGTGACAGGGGGTGAGCCCATCGCCGTTATAGGGATCACACACCATGTGGTGTGCGGGTTTCATCGCGATGTTGTCCTTACCGTACGAGCGTTGCGTTGCGTACATAGGCTCTGAAAAAGAGTCCCATTGGTACACGTCCAGTAGCCGGACTCGAACCCGCGACCTCCCGTTACAAGTCAAGTATC
>SJJU01003697.1:0-36640 GCA_012932125.1 Conopomorpha cramerella
TTTCCTTCACCGTATGAGAGTTACGTAACGTACAATAGACTCTAATAGACGCTACTACCGTTCGAAACCCACTATCATCCGATTGCAAGTCCAGTCCAAACCTGTATACCTTACCGACGTCTGGACCTGTCACCCTAGCAAAGCGTTCCAAGAAAGAACTGACTATACAGAGTGCTAAAAAGTTATGGGACGAGGGTTAATTTTTAGTCGGTTCGATTCCCGGTTGACACTAGCAAAATTTAAAAAATATTTTAATGCAATTTGGTCATTTTTAAAAATAAAGGAATGTTTTCTGTCTGTAAAATGAGCTAACTAAAGGATTTAAAGCAGTTCCCTTCCAGGGTCCAAAACTTTTTTCCACTCTGTATAATAACGCACTGCGTTTTGTCGAAACAAGCGAACGTAGTGTGACATAACAGCCAATCGCAGCGCGTATTTGTGTCGACTGTTTTTTGACTCGCGTGCTAAAGCTTCTGGTGTTTTTTTTTCATCTCCATACAAAACCTCATCTCCGGAGGCAAACATTTGTCTATTTTGTATGAAGATTTCGTTTCCCCGTATTGTCGTCATAGTAAAAGTTGTTCATTTTGACGAACCCAACAACGTTTCTAAGACCATTGCTCGGGGTCCTTTTACACTCTGTACATACTATGTTCCAGTACTGAAAAAAAAGAACAAAAAGAAACCACTTCAAATGTATTTACACTACTACTGTACCTAACTTTTCAAGCTCTCACTCTATCGTGAAAAATATATCAGTAGGTGAAAACTTCGCCACACCGTACCTTCTCAAACATTGGGGCAAACAAATAAAGCCTTTTGTTTTACTACCCTCTCTATGTACCTGATTGTTATTTGCTCCCTTTCGTTTCAAGGTAAAGAGAAAAGTATTATTCGGTAGGTAAATATTGTTACGATAGCGTCGAAACAAATGTAATAAAGTGAATCATGTCGTCTCCTATTGAAGATTTATTTATCAGCTGAGATTTTGTATCGAATCGTATTGTTTATAGACGTACATTTGACAGAGACACCAGATTTTTCGAAATGCTAACAAAAGCTTTTTTTTTCAAACACTATGAACAAGCGTTTGGGACCACCTAATCCTTTTTTTTATCGTGGGGAAATCCGTTATGGATACCCCACGGCTAACGGGGACAGCGGCGGGGTTATGTGGGACTCGCACCCACTAAACCCCACGGTGACCACTCCCGCGTTATTGCCGGGGCCCCCGGAACAGCCTTAGCCACTACGTCCAAGGGTGGCCCCAGCCGCGCTAGGCCCTCGCGGACCATCACTGGAATGGGGGCGATCTACGCACCCCCAGCGCACGATTTCGTACGGCGGTAACAGGGTCACCACGCTACCGCCGTCGCCACTCAGGGGCCGTGAATGGCGCGCGAGTCCCCGCCCGCGTGCCACATCCCCTACGCCCTTTCAGTCGCCTTTTACGACAGGCAAGGGAAAACCTCAGTCCTATTCTTATGCCCGGGACTGCTGGGCACCAGATCAGAGTCCTGGGTAAGTCTAACGATAGAAATGCTTGCAGGTCTTTAATATAACGCTTTGTGGAACACTTCGGTGAAGAATAACATCGTGATGAAACCCGCATACCACATGGCGATGAGCTCACTTCCTGTCACGTTGAGTTATATACGCTTGGTGAACCATGGGCATTATGCTTTAGCAAGTGCCTCTGCCTACCCCGCTTTGGGATTAAAAGGCCTTATATTCTCTTGAGTTGCATAAAATTAGATTAGAGATAGATAACAAAAAGGACATCTAGTGTTACAAAAACGGTTATAGTTATAATTAAAACTGTCTTAATTATACGTTCATCTCTTGAATGCCGCTCTCAAAGGCAACGTACTGGTACGACCACACTCAGGCCTACTTAGCACCACTTTACTTCTTAATCAAAGCCAGCCATAACTCGCGTACAGTATTTTACATTCAGGTAGGCACCTACTGGAAATAGAATGTACGTTTAATATTATGCAAACGAGTTTAAGCTTTATGTACTCCATAATTAAGGTGTGTTAGGTTATCCAGCTTTATCCTTAAGTGTCAACGTTCTTGAAGTGACAGTTGAAAAGCGCGCTACAGCCTGGGCGCATGCGCGGTGCCCGCGTCGCCATGTTTGAAACACACACCACCACATACCTAACTGAAGGTCCTTTTATTTGTTGTAGTCCTGTCACGTGGGCACCGGTAATTATTCCTGTGTTGGAACTATATAAAAATGCGTGGGTGCACGCTTCATTACTACCCTTAGTAAATATGTACCTATCGTGTTACATTTGTCTAAGCAAGGTAGACGTACGTACATAAGTTTAAGTATACATAAGTATGTGTCTACGTATGTACATACGTATGTCTCTAATTAGGTTCCTATTAGGAAAAAAAAGTAGAAATATTTGTTTTTCTTTTGACCAATTTACCTTTTATACGCCTATGGTGCCTCTAGATAATTCTTCCAAAAAAAAAATATGCTTTATGCCATATATCGCTGTGAGCTAAAATTGTTTTAATCCGGCCAAGCTTAGATGTGCTGTATCTCCTAGTCAATAAGTCCCGAAGTTGATTTCTCGGGCGCTCGCATGTTTGTAAGAACGTTAGGTCGACAGTACATCCTGTGAGGGCCTTACGCCCACACTCGCAGCATATACTGTCAAAAGAAGGAAGCATTGTTCGTGTGTTAAGCAAATTTGAGTTGTGTGCGGCGGCGCGGCTGTGTGCGTGGGATGCTGATTGTTAGGGCGGTTTCACCATGACGCTTCGAAGGCTTAAATTCAATTATGCTGATGACAGAAAGGGATTGTAACCCCTGACCCACAAAAATGTAACTGGATTTTATAACGTGATGGGAAACGACCTCTTTTGTTGCTTTTGCATGGAATTAAGACGTGGTACCTAGAAAATTATACCAACTTTGTGTGGGTATAGAAATGTAACTATACTAGAGTCATATAAAAAACAAATCGGAATTCCTGCGTAATAACGGAAAAAATTAAAAAGGACATTTATAACATAAAACCCAGAACATAAACAGAAAAGTAACACGACACAGTCAGTAGAGCCTGCTTACTGTGTCAAATGCTAAGATAGATAGTTTATTTTGTGACGATTAGTATATTAAACGAACGATGCTGACTTTATAATGTAGGTCCCTACAAGTATTCATTTGCAAAACAAAAAAAAAATCAGTCATAATATGCGACGATAGAAGTAAATCCAAATCAAAACATGTAGTAAGAAATTTAACAAAAAAAGTATTTTTATACGTCCATACTAAATTAACCCTTTCGCTAAAAGTGAAAAACTTGTACCACTGAAAACAATAAACCCTCTTCTATCTAACCAATAATCTGTAAAACACTTTGTGACCTACTATTTATATAAAAAAAATCTACGCAAGAGAGAAAATATCCAGCCTCCTCCCCCGTGGAAGACGGCTTACCCCGGCAGATTTTACGTCAGTGTGCCGGCAGACCGCGGCGGCGCCGGCTGAGTCCCGCCACGTCCGCGCCACGCCACCGCCACAACGTGACACCGTGATATGACAGTGAACTTACCTGTGACAGTGCATACAAGCTCAATGGATACTACACGACACTGAACTCGCCTTATACTGGTAAGAATTCAATAGTTACCTATGTAATTACGAAAGGAACGCCGCTTTGTTGCAGTTATTTTAAGATTGTGCATTCAGACTTGCATTAAATGGGTCAAAATGCAGGGAATCCTAAAATATCCATAAGTTAACTATCGTACAGTCCGATGATTTTTCAAACGAAGTCATGATTACGCGTCAAGCAGTCACTGTTAGACGATATTTTGTTGATAATCATAGTATGAAAAGTTCATGAACTCTTATTTGTTTTTTTCATAACATTATCGTACCAAACATATTTTACATCTTTGAGTTGCTTTTCCTATGTGATTGCTTATCAAATTTAAGTCTTCATAAATGACTCTATTATGCAAGAAATTATGAAAGGTTTATCTATGACATAGGCGTTACTGCAGTTAGAACTTATTTTGTAACAACGTGTTCCGTGAAGCTTCCCATACGTATGTTAAGAAACCAGACCCGTCCGTTATATCACGTTTTGTATTTTTATTAGTCAGCAAAATAAGTATTTTCCAGCCCACTGGGTATTTTGATTGGTAATGTCACTACGTAGTAGTTAGTCTACGCCGTAGCGCGCCTACGAGTGAACTTTGCTACGCCGTAGATAGTTATTAAGTGTGTGCCGTAGTCCCTACTGGTTGTGAATTACACATTAAGATTTACGAACAATAAGAAATATTTAGTGATTCTCTTAAAGATGTACTGAAAATCACTTTAATAAATAAGAAAAGAACACCGGAACAGTTGCTCACATTGTATCAAGCACAAGTCCGATCGTGTACGGAATACTGCTCTCATCTTTGGGATGGATCAGCCAAATACCAGCTTGAGGCTCTGGAGGCAATAGAGAGGCATGCTAGAAGACTCAGGTGAAGACAGGCTATTTTTTGCTTGGCTACAAAGCCTAGAGCATCGCCGCAAGGTTGCGAGCCTATCTGTCTTCTATCGGGTGCATGTCGGAGAGTGTGCTACGTAGTTGCATAACCTAATACCCCCATCGAGTTTTTACAATAGGAAAACCAGGAGAACGGCAAAACGTTATCCATACCAGGTGGATTTGCCATTTATGCGAACCAAACGGTTTGCGTCTACTTTCAAAGTGCGAACCGCTAGGATGTGGAATGACTTGCTGGAGTCTGTGTTTCCTGCACAGTGCAGTCTGAAGGTCTTCAAGTAGCGGGTGAATAGGTACCTAATGAACAAATGTAAGCGTTTGACCACTATCCTGGCTGATGTTAAGCAGCGATGTGGTCTACGATAGAGCACACTTGTTCATTATATTATTCTTCACCGTAATAGTATTGTTGTATACATGGTGTCTGAAACAGATACCCATTAGTACACGCCTACTACGAGTATAATATTATAATCAGACTCAGGCCAATTGAAAGTACTAGAACCCGACAACTAAGCTACAGCCGCTCAATACTGTAGGTATTGTCCATGCAATAAACTCGAAGCTTCTAAGTAAAAACCACGAAGTATTTTCCCAACACAATATGGGTACCAGATATTAAATTACAGTGAGTTGCACAGAAAGGAGGTAAGGCGATATTGTCGATGGGAATTCGCTTTTATTGCAATACAAAGAGAGTCTTGTTTCCGAGCAGAAGTTTTAAGCCCGTGGCGCAGCTCTGCTCCGGCATCACGATTCCAACATCAGAGTCAAAGATGATAAGAGGCCTTAAGGCGATCTTGTTACTGTAACGTAATATTCTCTGCACCGTTTAAATAATATACATTTTCCACTATATAGATACAGGTACTTTTTGTGTTCGGGGACATTTCACACACCTGATCCCAAGCTATAATACTTTTTGACCACCATCCTGCCTGATGTTAAGCAGCGATGTGGTCTACGATGGAGCGAACTTGTTCATTAGGTACCAACTCACCCGCGACTTGAAGACCTTCAGACTATACTTATAAATACCCAGAGACATACAACAAAAGCCACAACTCATTACTAATGCATTTATGTCGGCGACGGGAATCGAACTCGCGACCGTGGTCCTTGAGATAGGATCATCATAATCAGCCTAAATTTGTCCATAATTGAGATAGGATGCTTTGCCGTAATTTCCATAAAAATGGCTAAACGAAAAACCAACAGGATGTGAAACGACTTGCCGGAGTCTGTGTTTCCTGCGCAGTACAGTCTGAAGGTCTTCAAGTCAAAGTGGAATAGGTACCTAATGAACAAGTGTGCTTCATCGTAGACCACATCGCTGCTTAACATCAGGCAGATGGTGTTCATAGTGATGAAAAAAAGAAAAGCCGAAAGCCATATACAGAAATCACGTGGAATATTATTGAATGACGTGGAATAGGTGTGATTGTTCTCTGCATCTTCGTGGTCTTCTGCGAGACATATCTTCCATCAATGCCAGAGTTCAATCTGGTGTCTTAGAAACCTGATGATGTTCATGCAATTTTTTTATTGCAAACTGAAACAGCGCGTATTGCAGCTTCTTGAAACAAACTTTATACTTTTATTTCCAAAAATTGTTTTATCTGAGCGCTCGTACAATAATATTTATCACAATGTTTGCTATGATGCTTCACTAACTTTTACGGGCTCAGTCAATATCTTTTATGGCGTTGCAGTGTGTATGTTTTAACGGACTGTTTTTATAAATGAATAAAACACTTGTGTCCGTAATGTTTAATTCAATTCAATTCAATCCAATTCGTTTATTGCACTCATGTTACAGAAAAGTTCTTAAATAAATTGCAAAGTATCAAACATGAACCCTGAAAGGGCAAAAGCATGGTTAATGGCAGAGTATAGTTAGTAGTACACTCGCCATGTGTGAGGTACTAAGTACACTTACTTAATTATAACAAAATTACGACTAATTCCTACACTTGTGAATGAATACTATGACAATTAATTATTAACGCTATTTACAATAATAAACTATACTATTTCATGACGGAATTCTCAAGGAAATCTTCTCTCTCATCAAGGAAATCTATAAAGAGTTATTTAATGAGGTTTAAAACTAATTATAGTTATACATTTTATTTAGGAAGTCATAATTCAGTCTGTTTGTGTGTGTATAGGTGAAGATGGTGCATGGTGTGGTGTATCTAACGATCAATTTAAAAGTTTAAAGATTTATGATCACAAGGATTCATCGGCCACATTTAGTATAAGAAGAAGATCAAAATAATCAACTATAGGCCTTCAGTTATGAATTGTTAGCTCGTAGCCAGAATAAACCTAAATCTCCAGATCCCATGGCCATCTCATGCATTCTATTTACATCCCCCACTAAACTGCATGACAGTTGTCCAAAAAGATTATGTACAAAGGTAGTCGAACAATTCGGTATTTTGTCATGTCACTATTTTTACCCAAGACATGTCGACATTTTTATACTTTGACGGGCCCGTTGGTGTAGTGGTCAGCATGTCTGCCTCTGCTCCGTAGGGTCATGGATTCGATTCCCACCGCTGACAGGTGCTTAGGTGATGACCTTGTACGTACTTGTTGGACGTGTCTGGGTGTTTTATTTATATAAGTATGTATGAGATATATTTACTTATATATTTATTTTTCTAATTTCCATAACACAAGTGCTTTAGCTACTTAACATAGGATGAAGGCAATGTGTGTTTTGTGAAATATTTATTTATTTACAAAATATCAAACGCGACATAAGTATTTATCGCCATTGTTATTTTTTCATTAAAATTACCATGTCGGTATTATTATACCTCGTCATCATTACTAATAGATATTAGTTATCAAACTCCAGATCAGCATGGGATAGATAACTAGTTAGTAAATAAAAAAAAGCTTGTTTATAGGAATAATAAAAATGTTTCATTATGTATTGTGTTGGTCTATATATCTTGCAATACACGATACATATGGCGACGACAGCGTTACCTCGTGTATAAAAGCGATTATTGTGCGATGGGTAGGATATCTTTCAGGTGACATAATTGTCTCCAAAGATTTTGTCCACTGCTTTATAGATTTTGGTCGCGAGTTTATAGTTAATGCAACATGTAAGTTGTATAATGTGTGTTAAGTTGCTTATCTGATGTCTCCCGAGGGTATCAGCTTATACTATTGATGCACAACTATCCTCTTTTATAATCATCAGTTTTAGACCCGTTGGTATACAATTGCTTCTTACTTTCACTGAGCACAGAGGAGGAGCAATTATTACTTTCTTTGGTATGAAATTGATTAACGTCTATTCCTAACAAAAATCAACTTAATAATTAATTGAAGTATCTCTCACAGAATAATTATAATGTTATTGTGCTCCCTTGTCATGTTTTGTTTATTCATAATTCCAATGATCAAAGCACATACTACACAGCTACAGTCCAGTAGGTAAAAAAAAAGACACGAACAAAGTATCCGGCGAAGGACCTTGAAAATAATCAAGTAGAGTTCCGTTCTTTACGAACACTGGTAACATTCATAAATTCTGGATTTTTTTAAAAGAACCAGACTAAGACTTGATAAATGACCCACGAGGGGTGGACTGGGTCCTTTTATGAGGGGGGAGGGGGAGATAGAAATTATTTCTATATAAGGTATTGTGTGTTAGCAGATTACAATTGTGTTCGTAAATTCTGTGGACAATGTGTTTCAAACTTGTCTGTGTCTTTGTATAGGAGAAAATTTCTATTATACAGAGTGATTCGGAAATACCTTTATTATCCGACATTTTTTTATGTAGATCCTAGTACAGTCTACTTTGTCCAGATTTCAGTGCCCCCGGAGTTCAAAAATCGATCTCTTTATAAAAAAAAAACACAATGACCTGAACGAGTAGCCAGGAAGAAGAGTCTAAACAGTAGACTTAAGCTTATAAAGGTCATTCCGGGTCAATCTGTAAAAATATAAATTCAGGCACAGATATAAATACAGGAATGTCTGTGGTCAAGTTGGTCAGATACTTGACTTGCAACCGGGAGGTCGCGGGTTCTAGTCCAGCTACTCGATGTGTACCAATGGGACTCTTTTTCAGAGTTTATGTACGCAACGCAACGCTCGAACGGTGAAAGACAACATCGTGATGAAACCCGCACACCACAAGGTGTGTGAAGCCTATAACGGCGATGGGCTCACCCCCATGTCACTTTGGGTTAAATACGCTTGGTGAACCGTGGGCGATGCTTAGCAGGTGCCTCTGCCTACTCCGCTTTGGGATTGAAAGGCGTGAAGTGTATGTAAACTATACATAACTCTTTAGTGAAATTATACCCTGAGTCACTTGTAAACTGATTTGATGTTTAATGGGTAAATCGGATAGGTATTGGTAATAGGTCATAGCCTTAGGCCACCATTTATGATGTGCAAGAAATGGTATACAATATCTGGTATCATAATTTATATATCCCCATTAGTACGGAATCTATGCCCATCTGTCCATCTAGGTATCCAAGAGTTGCAATAGCATTTCCATAACAGCGTCCTGTTTGACCAGTTCAGCGGTTCCTTTGCACATTCTCTCAAACGGAATCAATGGAAACCGAACACACGTCGGTGCGTCTTCAATTTGAGCGAGTTAAGCGGCTTTGATCACTAACCTTTGCACGTTTGGTTCCAGTATCGCATGTCACGACGTGTTGAAGGAGATGTGACGTCACACTAGGACCACCATGGATTGGCGGGGCGTCGGTGGTGTTCTGGTCTTGCTGGCTATTGGTATGTATTTTCAGTTGTCGTGTTTTTAAACATACAACCTCAGACCAAAAACAACTTGAATTGCAAACCTATATAAAATGACATTTAGAATAAAACGAGTATGTCAGGACCGTGACAAATGGAGATGTGTAGTCTCTGCCTACCCCTCTGGGAGACAGGCGTGAAGTGTATGTATGTATGAATAGTTTTCTGTATAGTTTTAATATTAATAAGATCATTGTTAATGCCGTTGTAAGTTGAACCTAAGTCTACCTGGTTCTACATAATTGTGGTTATCTTTAATTGTAGTAGCGCTTAGCTTTAGTTCTAAATGATGTGTATCCTTTTTCTCAATGTATTATTGTATACTATGTTGATAACCTAAATAAATAAAATAAAATAAATATGAAAAACATGCAGTAGTGAAAGAATAAGAGAAAATATCTTCTGTCCCTTACTGCGTGTTAAGGTAAATTTGGTTGCAAATTGTCAAATTAGTAGTAAAAGTGACAGCTCGGATCCAGAAGTAGATCATTTTCCGTACATTTTGGTGGAAAAAAGACAGATTGAAGGTGGTGAGCGGCTTGCAAGTCTCGTTGTGTTTGCTCTGAGCATATCGCACAGTTAGAACAAGAGTGGCACAAAACAAAATGTGTCATTTTATGAAATTGAACCGTAACATAAAAGATAAAACTTAAATTACAAAATCGGCATGTTTCGTATTGGGTCCTTTTTGTTCTATCTATGCGGTATAATGATAGCGTAACTCAATAATATCACTTAGCCCATGATTTCAAACAACTTTCCCCAAGGAACCGTATGTTAAAACGAAAAAAAAATCTCACCTCTTCATAAAGTGACGACCGGTGTGTGATGATCGGCTACAAAGCCTAGAGCATCGCCGCAAGGTTGCGAGCCTATATGTCTTCTATCGGGTGCATTTCGGAGAGTATGCTACGGAGTTGTATAACCTGATACCCCCATCGCGTTTTTACAATAGGACAACCAGGAGAACGGCAGTTGCCGGCAGGCGGTCATCCATACCAAATGGATTTACCATTTACGCGAATCAAATGGTTTGCGTCTACATTCAGTTTTTTTTTTGTATGACGAGTTTTATTCGTCGACAAGACGAGTTCTAACGTATTTAATTTAACGTGTGTTCAATGTTATTAGTTTTGAATATTTAATGTATTTATTTTGTATTGGATTTTTAATGTTTTAAACTAACATCAAACTTAACAAAATTTAACGTTGTATATATAGATTGTTTTTTTTTATGTTGTCCTTACTTTTACTCCACGTAGACCAATAATTATAATGTGCACTTGTGCAGAAATTCTTAAGAGGACAGAAAGCCCATGGGCTTTTAACTAAATTGACTCAGTATTGATTGTTGACCTATTGAGTTCTGAATGCTTGAAACTAACAGTGTGCTTCTACTATTAGAGTCATAAACTGTATTTAACATTCAAAGATAATTATTAAGTTACTATTGGACTCCTCGCGATTTCTTTCGCGTAGTTTCAGTATTGCATACAAAATATACCTTTGTATAACGACGCGTCAAACAGGATCGGGATAAAAAGTCCTATGTCCGTCTCCTAGTCTTAAGCTACCTCCTGACCAAATTTCAGCCTAATCGGTTAAGCCGTTCTTGATTTATAAGTACTGCAACTAACACGACTTTATTTTATGCCTATTTGTATAACATTATTTGAAAATCCACGAGCTTATTGCTCTTGTTTGTTACCGCGCCGTTTTATAAGACAACAGTTCCATAACTTCGTATCAACTCATTTCTTATTCATTCTCAGTGGATTTGAATTCAAAGTAATTTGCAAGTTATAACTCATTTTTGTCTCACGCGTACAAACTACGTCTTTAGACATTCACAAAGTTTCCGGGGCCAGTGTATGGTGAGCTTTGATGTCGCGTGCTCTGAAGATAAGCTCGAGGAGCTAGGATTCTCTGTACATGTGTACATCTCTGACAAAGCCGCAGTCTGAAGCACTAAGGGCGCCGCGGTGTAGCCGACGACGACGCGTGGAGAAATTACGCACGTTTTTTTCACAGCAATATTTCTTTATGTAGCGTCTCACAAAGGGACACTTGAGTCAAGAGGTTTTTGACGGGTGCAAAGCATTGTATTGTTTAAACCGGGCAAAAGTAATGTATTTAAGAATTAAGTAAGGTATATACATAGGTTATGTGGGCGAGAGGATAATATATTCAAGTCAAATATAGCTAGGGAGACAAGCACCTACGTGATATATTTTAAGACACTTTGAAGCATATCATATGAATAATTATTTATTATTGAACTTAACTGAAATACGTTCATATTAAATAACAATAAATGTCTCCCATTGTCGCACATATTTGTGCGTAAATTTCTTTTGCCTTTTTTTTAATTCGAAAGAAGACAGTTGGATGGTTGTTTTTAATCTGCTTCTTTTGCGTACGAACGAGAACGATTTACTCCGATGTCCGCGTGTCCAATCGTAAACCATATTGATTCTATAAAAGTGACGAAAAAATTTTAGGTACACGTTATAAAATATTAAACTTTTGTACTATTAGCCTACTGTCCTATATATAGGTAGGACAGCAATTTCCCGGAAAACTCCTGGGTTGAAAATTTTTTTAGCATTTTTCCCACATTTATTGAGACATAAAATTACATATAAATCATACATTTTAATTTTTTTCGCACATAAATAGTTTCAGGCATATCTGGGTTAACGCGAAAGTCCTTTTGTATGAAAAATCTAAACTGCTCAAGGTACACGCTTGAAATTTGGGCTGCAGGTATTACTAAACTACGCGAATGAAATCGCGGCGCGTCCACTAGTTAATGAATATACTCTTAACTGCACTCTGTGCATTGCAAATGAAAAACTAACAATGGTAACATTGCAAAACGCGACCTTATTACTCAGAGTGATTTCTCCCAGGTAACCTCATTCAGATATAACGGAATATACTTTTTTTCTGGAAAACATTCGGAACATCAGGAACTTCGGGATCTCGGGAATAGCGAGCACTGCGGGTGTGAGGGCAGTTTATTATGCTGGACTCTTATTGGAAAACCCTAATTGTGGCCTTCTTCAGCATTCTAAAGCAATCGCGGGGACATAAATTGAAGTGAATGTTTTTTTTAATCACTATGAACAAGCGTTTGACCACCATCATGCCTGATGTTAAGCAGCGATGTGGTCTACGATGGAGCAAACTTGTTCATTAGGTACCTATTCACCTGCGACTTGAATGTAGGACGTTAACTTTGCAAATGCCTCTTTTCTCTTGACTTTGGATTACAAGGTTGAGTTCATACATATTTCTACATACCTCTACATACACTTCACACCTTTTCCCAGATCTCCATGTGTCACCGTCCTGACGTCATACCCCTTTCGCTTCATCGTTTTTCATACCTACACTATCTTATCATACGTGATCTCATGTTTAGAGTACATCTTTTTATATTTTGTTAGGACTAGCCCACTGCCCGAGACTTCGTGCTGTAGTCTTTGAAAGCATCTTCAAAGCGTAGATTACATAATTTGTACATTTAACAAAAGGAGCGTGAAATGTACCAATTTTTTTTTATCACTATGAACTAGCGTTTGACAACCATCCTGTCTGATATTAAGTAGCAATGTGGTCTATCTTCCTTATTCTTCACCAGACAAAAACAATGATCGATGTGATGACAATGAGTCCAAGTGTCACCACCCCAGCTCTACATTTCGTAATAGGCAATCGAGGGTACTCTCCAGAGGACGGGCAGCAGCGCTCTCTGTGAGTTAAACGACAACACCACTGCGATTATTGAAATTTCTCTCCCAAATGATCATGGAAATCGGCGATGATGATGTCCAGACAATATTGAGGTGTTAGAGGTGTGTCAGTATTGTAGCAGGTAGGGCGATTTTTCTCTGCCTGTTAACCTATTGGAGACAGGCGCGAAGTAAAAATGGCAAGATTCAAATCCCACTAATATTATAAATGCGAAAGTTTGGATGCATGTCTGCATGTATGGATGGATGGATGTTTGTCCTTCTTTCACGCAGAAAGTACTGGATGGGTTTTGATAAAACTTGGTAGTATTGTAGCTTATAAACTAGAATAACATAGGCTATAAAGTATATTGATAAAACAACATTAATTGTAAGGTCAGCTAGTACTCATATAATTTATTGCCAACATGTAGGTATACATATATTTACAGGTGTTATAAGTAGGACAGTTAGATTCAGAACACTGTTAGGGTGTAACTTTTTTATAGATATTTTCAATTTAAAATTAGCTGAAATCTATGTACCTATAATTTGCTTACAGTAGCATAACTTATATGGTTTAACCACTGTGTTGTCAAAAAGTTATAGTTACCTACAATAACTATCTATTTATAATATTATCTGTCTAAGCTTTAATGGAATCAAAGGCGTGGCTTATAATATTATGTATAACATTAATGAATATGTATGTGCTTATACATATTCGTACGTACGTTTTGATTAATTGACGGCGGCAAGTGACGTAGTTGTGGAAAACGTTAATGTTTGATGAATCTTCAATGGCCTGTTAAATATCGATGTATTAATTAAAGAGCTGTCTTGATTCCATGTGATCTTCCATTTCGCTTTCATCCGACGTCAGCTTCAAACCGCATTACCATATTAATCGACGCGTCGCCTACTCGAGTGTCACACTGCAACGACCTGAATATAGCCGCGGCCTTCTCCAGTTACCACTGACCACTGTAAACAGAGCTCTGCCACGTGGACACATGCACGTGGTCTCAAGTCCCCGCTAAACGTCCACACGTAGCCAACTGACAACGTGGCAATATCCTTTCCTATGAATATTACTGAGCTTTTCATCTTGTGAGAAAGACTTGATGAGATTTCTCGGAACCTAGGTATCTACCTAATAATTTTAGGGATACGTAATTATGTAGGTAAAAATAACCCCTAATACAAAACATAGTACCTTAAAACAGTTATTTAGGGACAATATAATATAAATCATTTTTTAATGAAATGCGCACAGACATTATAACTCAATATTGTTGACCGGGTAAGTCCACTCGTGAGCACGACGCATGCAACTGCGTCGAAACGTCGAGTAAAATAACAAAGGTAACCTCGAGCTTGTCTTTGATTATATTCGCCCCTATATACCCGGTGAACAATATTAAGTTATAATATAATATAAAGGTTTTTAGAAGTATCTGGAAAGTTAAATTATTGAAATCGAGACGGCGGCTGCACATTTTGATATGAAATATGCATCGAAGCAACTCTTCCTGAAACCAAATCGACGAAGTATCCTGTGCATAGTCAGTAGTATTCTATTCAGTTTCGTCGGGTCCCTGAGGATCACAACAACATTTTCTTTGAAACTGATGAGTCTGTATTGTAAGGTCGCCGTACACTCTGAGCACTGTCTTCAATATCACGTTAACGGAGACAAATCGCATTTTCTTGTGCGAAATATCTACTAACAATGAATCCCCTTCGGCACCTGACAAAGAGAGTCTCATTTCGTGAAACAATTCTGCAATAGCATTCCGGACAAGTTTGCTTTATACACTTTCAAGTAAGAACTTCGAATGAGAACTACATTTTAGGGACAGCAGCTTTCAGGTGAAGATGCAGGTGAATCTTGTCTTCAATAAACAGTGGAAACAACATCTCGGAGATGGCGAGGGAGGTAGTCAGCGCCGCCGGCAGGGACCGCCGCGTCGATGGTGCTCGGAGTGAAACTTCAATTTACTGGCCAGTGCTCGAGGCGGCATAGAACTTACAAACGTTAAAACGCCAATAATAATTGTACAAATTAAAAAGTAAAGTAAATTATGCAATAAAATATAAAACAATACACTTCTTGCCTTTTAAATCCCAAAGCGGGGTAGGCAGAGGCACTTGCTAAAGCAAATGCCCACGGTTCACCATGCGTTTTTATCCCAACGTGACAGGGGGTGAGCCCATCGTCATTATCCTTGTGGTGTGCGGGTTTCATCACAATGTTGTCCTTCACCGTACGAGCGTTGCGTTGCGTACATAGGCTATGAAAAAGAATATATACGGTCGAATTGATAACCTCCTCCTTTTTTTTTGAAGTCGGTTAAAAAGAGTCCAATCCAGTAGCCGGATTCGAACCCGCGACCTCCCGGTTACAAACCAACTGGACCACAAACGCTATAAATATCAACTCCTAATAATATTATGATTTCGATATAGGTAGGAAATATAATAATATCCCAAGAAAAATATAAATATCAGCCAAGTTCAATAATACGACGAACATGTTTGGTTGTCGACTTCGCCGGAAAAAGTATTGAAGTCTAAATAAAGTTTCACTTCTACAGAAAGATTTCTTCGTTTTGTTACTTGAACTTGCCTTCACACGCTACCGTGTTCCTAGATGCCATGAATTGTACTGATAACAAATAAACTAAATAGTTTATTTTATATCACATACATATAACATACATATGTTACATTATCCTTCGTATTACCATTTTATTAGTAAGAAATGACGTACTAGGTACTAAAGATAGGTCCAGTAATGAAACGATGGACTACTGTAAAACAAATAATGTTATTGACACGAAAGCTTTTAGCAAACTAATTATTCATGGAAGACGGGATTGATGTAACTAAAGGATATATAGATTTGCAATGGGATAAGTAAATCTTAGCTGTCCTAATTTTATAAAATATGAATGTTTTATTGTTATATTTTTTATGGTGTCTTTGTTTGTTTTATTGTTTTTTTTGGATTGTATCGTATTCTTGTATTGTGTATTTGTAAATTCTTATCTACCGCATGGGGCATCCTGTAAGGGTAGATACTGTAATTGATATAAATAAATAAATATTAATTCCAAATTGTTAACTTGTTGGCATATCACTTCCCTTACAAAATGAATGTAGACATGTTCTGTGCTGTATTTTTTGTTTAATGTCATGCGAACCGTCTATTTACTCCACTTTAGTGAAATTAATTCTAGTACATCGAATACATATTTCACTGTAAGTACGCAATAAAGAGCACGAAATCTTAAGTTCTGTTCCATCTATCTATCTGACCTTGCACCCCTCGGAGCCGCAGCTCCATGTTCCACTATGATACATTGCTCTATAAAATTAAACCTCCATTCTGTGCGCGCGTAGTATCCACCTTAATTCCACAAACAATATTAACTTGATTCTTAATGTCTATGTACTGTTGTACATAAGTGGGATCAGAATACATTGGGCAGCGCGCCCTCATCTAGCCTTCGCTACACAGTCGGTATCGCACCGTAAATTACCTACGCGGGATTCGGTTCCTTGTGTACTTTCTGTCCAGTTAGTTACAAAGTTTTCGTTGTGGAGCCGTTCCATTATAAAGTTTCCTTTGACATCGAAGCTCTTTATGGCTCAACTGTGTAACTGCTGCTCTGCTACAGACAATCTGGTAAAGGAGAGGGTAAACAAAGCACAATACAGTTCTTTGAATTGCGGTGCCGTGAATAGGTCGCTCAGAGAATACTGGTTGACCAGTGTTCGAGTCCAACAACAAATGGGGTAAATTATGACATTATGTCATAATGAACAATGTTTGTAAGCTAAAGGATGGTTAAGATTTCAGCGTATGAGTAAACATAGAGAACAAATTGTATTCGATCACGGTACAAAATCCAGTGTTTGTTGCCAGGTTGTTCCCGCATTACTACTATTATAAAGAAAAGAAGTCTCGTAAAGGGACATAATTCTCCCTCCCCTAGAATCCTCTTTTCATGAGCTCGTTTCAGAAACGATCTTCCAACAGTTTAATTCAAACGTTGGCATGCAAAACAACCATAGTTGTCTCCGTATACATGCTAATGTACTGTGGAGTACGTTTCGTATTCAACCTTATTGCTAACAGTATAAGGCACAGTGTTAAATGCACGCTAAGTAGCGGGAAACAAAAGGGAGAAAAGTGGCAAAAAATTCATGTATTCATATTATAACGCGCTTCGTTAAAACGACAGTCAGTGACGACGTAACTGGCACCCTGTTACGTGTAATGAACTTAAAAATATGCGTATTTACCTGACCGTCGGTCGGCGACGATGCGATGATATGGTTGTTATGGAATTTCTGTAACAATGATATTTCCACTCACATTGGAACACTATTTGTGGTCCAAATTATTTCGAGGAAAATATAATAATATTGTCATGTACGTAACAACAAAATATTAAGTGCATTGTATGAAAGCTCGAAAGGCGAGAATGTTTAAAACGAAAACAAAAAAATGTATACCAGAGCCAAATTTCATTTTTGCGTAGGTTCCTGATGATATTGTGCAAGCTTTTATAATATTTATGGGCTGATGATGATGATGCAGTTACTAACTTTGATTGCGCGAGCTAGATGTGTATTGTTATTTAGTGTTAGGGGTGAATAAATAAAAGAAGTGGACTGTTTGTAATATTCGTGTTTCGTAATAAAAAAATCGGAAGAGAATTGGCAGAGATACAGTGTAATGCAAGTAGTACTGTCAGTGGGTAGAAGACCAGTGGCTGCCGCCGGCAACCCGGAGTACCGAGGTGTCCCCGCCCGCGCCGCTGTGTCGTCACATCCTAATGTGACCCGCTGCAGTCGTAATTCGGTAAAACGGACAAATGTGTTCGTCTCCAACATTTATTGATACATTATATACATATACAATGGCATACCATTTCATCCAACTTAAAAGTGAACGAAACAACGTTTTTGGAACAAAAAGTCATAAGAAAATAATTTTGCACTGGCGGCAATACGACATCCTTAAGTAAATCACACCTAAACTTTACTTAAATCGCAACACCGCTCCGACCAAGAAAAACTTTTTAATGGTTAACACAAAATTGCAAAGTCTCAAAAGTTGTGCTTACACAATTAAACAGACCCCCGCGAGGGCGGGCGGCTGCGCTGCGCCTTGAATAACTTATATTGAGATATTTCGGACGGAGATTGTACTTAATTTGGGTAAAGCTTAAAGAACCCTTCATAATAAAATATACAAGGGCCTCACCTACTAACATTGTGAACATGAAAGTTTTATTTCATTTCCAGCCTCTAATTAAGTCGTTAAGCTTACCTTTCAATTTTATATGACACCGCCAGTTCCTGCTACTTAATTATCAAGGTTACCTACTCTCCTTCTACGCCGCCCTGTAGCTCCCCAGTGGTGCAAAGGGCTCCCACAAAATCGGCTCACGTCGTACTATTGTCTGCTATTGCGACCTTGTAATCTGTTCAGCACAGACATTATAACTCAATATTGTTCACCGGGTATATAGGCGCGAATATAATCAAAGACATGCTCGAGCGTACCTTCAGTACAGTTTTAGATTCCGCAGCTCACAGCCGATTGTGAAAATTGTTCCTATTTACATTAAGTTTAAATTAAATACTTTTTTCATTTCATATTTAATTACCTTAAGGATACAAAAAATATACTTATTACAAAAGTACCTAGCTGTTATCTACCTACGAGTCATTTATACAATATGAGGTAGTGGTACATGCGGTTCAGTATTATATTTTCGCAAAAAGTGGGGTATTATAAGTGTGACGTGTCTGTATGTGTGTCTGTCTGTGGCATCATAACTCTCGAACGAATAAAGGTATTGCAATTACGTTTCTATGTTTGAAAGCTGATTTGATCGAGCGTGTTCTTAGCTAAGCTTGATCGATATCGATTCACCCACACAAAGGTTGGGATGAAAAATTGTACTTGAATAAATATGTCCTAGTGAGGTATCAAATGAAAGGGCACAACACTTATATACAAAATATGTTTATTAAATGAAAATTGGATATACTGTTCAAAAGTTATGAGGGTTGAAGTGGGGATAAAAAGCTGAGTTTATACAAATATGTTCTAGCATGGGGTATCAAATGAAAGGGCACAACATGAAGATGTAAAATCGGCCTTTTTTAAATTTGCAATTTAATATTTATGTACCTAGAGTACCTTGACTACCTATAGTGACCCCTAAATTCTTTTCAACAGCTTTTAATTCTGAGATAAAGCTTCTTTATTCATTGCAGAAACTTAAGTTATTTTATTTTACGGTGTCGACCTACATGTCTGAATTTATCGTTTGTCCGTACTTAAAACGTGTATTTACTGATAATTTCTTTAATAATAATGATAATCATTTAATCTTTGCTCAGTGTTTTCTTTGAATTTGAATTTTGAATTTGTTTGCTTAGGACATGTTTTGTTTCAGATACGGTCATCATAAACTCGAGCGTTTCTTGTAGTATCTAAAGGATATAATTACACTACAACACACTTGGTACAACTGACTTGGTATTATACCTACAGATAGCAATGGTAGCCTCACCTTACGTATATGGTACGAAGCTCATGTAACCGGAATCCTGAATTACTGACTTGGTTCCCGACATCGCTCAATAGGGATTCTAGGAAGAGCACAATATATTTCTGCAGCTTGGAAGGCCTTGTTCGGTAAAGCTAGAGCTCCTCCCACTATGCGCCTAACAGCTCTGATCCTTTTGACAATGTTTTTCCCCCATATACTATACTAAAATCCTAAGATTGCAATTTTCAAACCGTACAATCCTAAACGTAATTACGTGATACAAAACGTGAGCCATACAATCCGATACGTCCATCCGAAACTATCAATCAATCACTTTATTAGTCCCGACTTGTTTTCCATTAATACTCATGATGCTGCATTCCGGGCGGGCTTTGTGCTCAGAGCTACTGATTGCCCCGAAACGATTGCGCACACTACTGGATTAAATTACGCATAAAATAAGGACCTAACTAAGCACTATTCATGTGCAAACGGATCGTACAAATTTGTTTGGTTTTAGTTTTCCAGTAGGCTAGTTTTTCTAAACTAGTCGGTAAATTTCAGCATGGTTATGTGGCAATGTGAGAAAAATATTAGTGACAGTTTCGAATAAATAAACCGAGCGTTTCCTCCAAGGCACATCCAAACACAGTTTATATTAAGTATTGTAAGTTTATGCTCAAACACATCTATGTTGAGCTAGCCTCTTGATTGACACAATGCCAGGGGCTTTCCTCTCTACAAAGTTCGATAACCACCTAAATCGGATGGACAAGCCAAATAAACAAAAACGAAAGTTCTTTGAACTCTCGTGCTTTCGGTTTAGACAGCTGAGTTAAAGGAAAAGAAAAAGCTTGTTTTGCTTTAGTGGCCTCATGATTTCTCAGTTAAAATTTGGTTTCCTAGTTGAAATAATAACGTATCCCACCTAAAAAACAATGAAAGTGTCAAAGTCAAAAGCATTCGTTTAGTAATTGTAAGGGACTTGAGATTTAAATAGGTGCCAAGTTTTTGTTCCAAGTTTACCAACAGCAAATAACCGGCGGGCGCAGGCTTAATTGACTTTTGTTGATTTCATCACTGAGTAAAATCAATGACGTCCGACTGAAGGGAAATTTTACAGCTAGGCAGCCGGGGCAAATTATCTGTCGGGGGTCAGACGTATCTATAACAGCTTATGAGATTAAGAGTACTATATATTCTACGTATTCCTGTAATGCAATCGACGCGATAATAATAACAGATCAAAATGGTTTTTGACCCATTTTTATTTATTCATATATTATTATACTTGAGCAATGTTTTAGTTCCACTGTATTCCGTCGTAAAAACTTCAAGAAATTGTATAATTCTGTAAGTAGTAATATTAAATACAATGCAACAATAATTTATGACTTTCTTTTTCGCTATTTTATTGTCTTTCAAATACAGTTTCTTTTACAGAGTTAACTCTCCTTGATTACGATACATTTAGATGTGTTGTGTTCACAGCATTCTATTGTGTGACCCGGGTTTTATACTCGAGTGTATTATTATAGTACTAGTAGTTTTATATTAAGTTTCATTTTTATATTTTTTACATGAAAGAATAAAATACATCAATCCATACACAAAAACCTTCGCGTTTATAATAATAGTAAGATATAGTACATGTTGGTGTTGTGTATTACCTAGGTACGTGCGCGCAGCAGCTGGCGCCGGTGTTCCTGCAGGAGCCGCCGGCGCGGCTGGTGTTCTCTAACGTGACGGGCGCGCGCGCCTCGTGCGCCGCCCTGGGCTCGCCGCCGCCCGCCCTGCACTGGCAAACGCTCGACGGCGCGCCCCTACACAACATACCCGGACTCAGGTTAGTTACCTACGCACGCATTCACTATTCCACTCTTCTGTTCTTTACATTGTATCGGTAGAATTAAACCTTCGATATTCTTGTAATGTTTACAGTTGGTATAATACAGGGAGGTTGTTGGTTAATTTTTAACTGATTAATTTCAAAACAAAAGAAAGAACAAAAAGCAGCTCCGTAATAGCTACACAAGCCAAAATAATATTACCGGGCTTGCTTTCGTTCAAGTGTTTTCTGGGAACGGGAGCTAGGCAAAAAAAGGTATTTACGGCAATGTAAACCACAAATGAAATGATCAATGCAATAAAGTTAGTTATTTATTTAAACTGCAACGCTACAAAGCATTTGAGCAACCTTTTACGTAAATGTGTGGCGCCCAAACACGCACAACTGCTGTAAAAACAAAATGCACACAGCGTGGAGCACGTGTCCCGAGAGTAAATATTTGCTCTCATATTTATTCAATGTAAAATCGTAGTTGTTCGCAACGGGCCGGCGGCGGCGGCGGCGGCGCGGCAGGCGAGTGGGGCTGGCTAAGTGCTTTGATATGGTTTCGAGTCTCCAGTTTCCCCCCGGGGAACTCCCGACAACCAGTCAGCAAACTTTGCGAGATACAGCCCAAACTGATTACTTAGCTCACTTGAACTGAATATAGCCTCTTTCCAAAAGCTCTTTTGATATAATTTGTTTGTGTACAGGCCTTCCAAAGTTTTGACTCCTTTCGTTATGATGAAAAACTTAGGTTCAAAAGTTTCCAAAGTTTTCTACTGCGCGTCTAATTTACTTACTATGTATTATGAAATATGTGGAAGATTTTTCGTTTTGTTATTGATTGTTTCAACGTAAAGAAACAAAAGCTTTGTTGTTTTGAATGTAGTTTATCACGTTATGCCTATTCCGAATTCTATTTAAACGCTGTTGACCCAAATCCATGCGGACAAAGTAATTGTTTCCTCTGTCAACAAACAATTTCATAGAGTGGAGACGTGGCCACCAGTTTCCACATGTGTTTTGTTTGTTAGATTGTTGATTGAATCGAATGTTTCATTATGTATTGTGCACTAACAGCAGCTTGTGTTATTTATAACACATTACGATTATCAATGTTATAGAATCTCGTCCATCATACGTTTCGCGGACCGTAGGCTCATCAGAATGTCTCGTATGAGAGGCTATTGTTGTGTTGTTACGGATATGATATCTCTGATATCACTGTTTTCGACTTTGCGTGCAACAAGCATTAAAAAAGTGTAAAAAAAGTCGCGAAACCACCAACGAGCCTATCTTGTGAACAACTTATGAACGATGCTAACTCGCAAACGAGGTAAAAAGTTCCGGTTATGGAATTATCTCATAGTTTGATATAAGACGAAGCACGGGAGGACGGCGGGCGGGGAGGGGGTGGAGGGCTGATATGAAATATGTATTAGGCAGTCGACCGGAGGCGACCGGGACCTGTGAACCGAGCACTTGTCGATCAAGTTTCAATGCCTAAGGATCCTGATCGGATGCGAGAGGCATTAAATATTGACGAGACCGCTCCAGCCGCCGCCGCTGTATCTAGCCCGGAGCGACACCACCGCTAGGCGGATTATGCCTATTGTCTTCATTTTCAAGTTTATGGAAATTAGACAAAGGTGGTGTTACCGATACTCATGTTTATAATCTCTGGGCTTGGAACTTCTGAAGCCACGATAACTATTTCTTCGTCTCTTCTGCCTAGCATTTGTCTCGGTTAGACATCTTGCTTACTCGGAAGTAAGAAAGTATAAGATATAGTCTTTATCTCTTCTTTCTTTTTAACTATGCGAGAAGCCGTAAACAGATCACAGTGGCGTGCAATTGGAGAGGCTTATGTCCAGCAGTGGACAAATATGGGTTAATGATGATGATGATATTCTACAATTACGCATGGCTAAACCATGCGGAAATGTAGAAGAAATCCGATGGCAGCATCGTAAGCAGCATAACTGTTAGATTCTTTCAAACCACACGAATACTCCTAATCTTAACGACTCCTTCTGTTGAAGCACTAATTGAGAAACAGCTTACCGTTTCGGTAAGCTATTACATGTTAACCGACACTACCACCCTATCAGCACCTTTGAACATGGATGCAATTATCATCAATGTTGATCTCGAATTGCATTTCCATATTCATTTCCATTCTTATAACGTTCAGTGTTTTACTTTACAAATAAGTGTATATGTTGATTCAACGAATTCTCTGAATCTTTTTATTTGTCTTTTTATTGTTCAGTATTATGCTGACTTGCAACTTTCTGTTGCAATGAAGTAATAAATAAATAAAACAAGCGTTTGACCAACATATTGTCTGATGTTAAGCAATTATGTGGTCTACGATGGAGCACACTTGTTCATTATGTTTACCTTTGACTTGAAGATCTCTGCGCAGGAAACACAGAACAGATACCGACAAGTCATTCCACATCCTGGCGGTTTGAACTAATTAATTTTACGTGTTCTGCGTCACGGCAGGAATGGGATTTCAAAAATGAACGAAATAGTAAATTTTCGTGTTGCGCCACACTTTTGTTATCTGCGATAGAACTAGGTCAGGCCGACTGCTCTACTCCGGAATATACACGAAATAAACAATCGAATACTTAAAAAAATGCACGAAGCTTGTAAAAGTTAAAAGCGCGGCTAAAGCACTTTGGTATTTCATGTTCAGGAAGTAAATCCCCCCCTCCAAGGAGAATAAATATCCAAAGATTACCGCCGCGTGAATGGTTATCATCCTTATATATTGATTTCTTCTACGGAGAATTGCGGAGAAGAAAAAAAGAACTAAAACTTTGATTTTAAAGACAGTAGCGTTTTCAGAGAAAGGACGAGCGTTGCAGACGGTGTGTAGTGTTCCTGTCATGGTGTTAACTGTTTTTTTATTAGGTCTTACCAATCATATCGAGCTATTCTCTAACAATACCTAAAAATGAGTAGACACGCTATGGGTATGAATACGAATAGCATGTTTAATGTAAAAGATAAACCGTGTTCGATTTGAACCGATCGAGTTGGATTAATGGTCTTCTATGGTCTAAAACGATGGTGTATTTAAATTGTATTTTTCTAAGTACATTTGGTACCGTCGCGTTCAGTCTCAACCACAAAAGGTCACAAAAATATTATGACACTGTCATTACTCAAGAAGAAATTGGTAACGGAAACATTGATGCCATATCGTAATGCTTGTACCCATAATAGACAAGAACATTGTATTAAATTATTAATAATAGAATGGCTTCGTGTCCATTTATATCTAGCCAGACAGATTTTAATCATCTCCAATTTGTTAGAAGTGTCCACGAATAGTTGAACAGCTGAACGTCATGTTTTAATATATAAAACTAAAAGCTGACTGACTGACTGACATATCAACGCACAGCCCAAACGGCGAAACGTAGACACTTGAAAATTGGTGCGGACGTAGCTTAGGTACCATAGGGGCGCAGTAAGAAAGGAATTCCTGAAATTCCCATGGGAACGGGAATAAACGGGAAAATTCTTTTGGATGAAAAATCTAAACGGCTCAAGTTAGACGCTTGAAATTTGGGATGCAGGTACTACTAAACTACGCGAATGAAATCGCGGGGCGTCCACTAGTTAAATTTAAATGTAAATATTTGAGTGAGGTGGGCTGGTATCCATTTTCCTTTAGGTTCCTTCTTCTTCGCGGGTTTGATTTTAGCCTCTGACAAAATGCAATTTTGGTTAGTCAAAGGCTCATAATAATTGTAGTATTTAAAAGTAGCACGTTGACTGTGTGAATTTCTCGAGAAATATAATGTATTATTTAAGTATATATGTTGTATGGATCGTATACGAAATTGGAAAACGGAGGGTAGTACGCCCTCAGGCAAGGTGGACTGATGATATGCGCAAGATGGCTGACAGAAGCTGGGTGCGATAAGCCGAAAACAGATCACAGTGGCGTGCAATTGGAGAGGCCTATGCCCAGCAGTGGACAAGTATGGGCTGATGATGATACGTAATTATCATTACTCTTCAAGGAAATCTTATCCGTGTATTGTCAATGTTACTTTACTTTACATTGTTTAGTTAAGTAAGCAACAATAAACAAATTAGTGAGATTAATGTTCCGAGAATTTGAGAACGGCATCACCCAGCTAAGATTACGTGGACAAACACAATATCCTGATAGGCTGGATATTCGATAGTCTGCGTAAACAGCCCGCGGGCTCGAGCCGGCTCCTCTTTCCAATCACTGCTGTTTACTGTTTATATTTCTGTCAGACAAGAGTTTATTTCGCTAAAATACGTCTACATTAGTTGTACGTAGTGACACGAGTAGGCACTCAGGTTGTCAGGTAGAGACTAAAACACTGTGCACTTTATTATAAGTCTAGACGTACTTCATTAGAATGAGAATTTCAGGTATAAATAATATTACATACATACACACATACACTTCACGCCTGTCTCCCAGAGGGGAAGGCAGAGACTACAGATCTCTATTTGTCACGGTCCTGACATACCCCTTTCGTTTCATCTACATTCATACATCTTATCATACATGACCTCCGGTTTCGAGTACTTTTCACGCCACCTCCGGCTAGGACATCACCAATCTGGTCAATATATGTCCTTCTGGGGCGACCTCTACTCACCCGGTGCATTATATCACCCATATAAATCTCT
The DNA here is from genome assembly GCA_012932125.1 of Conopomorpha cramerella. Taxonomy (NCBI): domain Eukaryota; kingdom Metazoa; phylum Arthropoda; class Insecta; order Lepidoptera; family Gracillariidae; genus Conopomorpha; species Conopomorpha cramerella. Next base: position 26,177 of record SJJU01003697.1, read on the forward strand.
TTCGTCAATCGACTTTCATCCATTCTCTCCATTTGCCCAAACCACCGAAGTATGCCCTTTTCAATCTTGGTCACTACGTCTTCCTTCAATCCGCAACTTTCTCTTATCACACTATTCCTTATCCTGTCATTCAATGACACGCCTTACATGCTCCGCAATGACCGTATTTCTACGGCAATATTCTTTGCCTTAATAATAACCTACTTATTTACTTCATCATCATCATCAGCTCATGTTTGTCCAATGCTGGACATAAGCCTTCCCAATTAGCCAAAGGCGTTATCATTTTCGATATGTGTAAACACAGTTTAGCACATGAGAATTAAACCTATGTCCTATAAGTTATAATCTAAATCCCTATCAACTTTACCTGTACCTGTATGATAAACTTTCATATTTACCAAGAAGTATTTACGGATTCAATTATTATTTGCATGTTTCAGTGTCGTGTATTTTCTAGTAACTCCGTCAAGTCGGCAATATTTGATCACAGAGCAAAAGTTATTTGCGTGTGAAGTGATAAGAGGCGTGAAGTGAAGCGAACAGGAGTCGCGAGGTGCGCGTTTGTTAAACTTCTTACTTCGTTACTGTTGGCCGAGTTGCCGCGCGCTCCAGGGCTGCCAACTGCCAACCTACTTCATATTAATGGATAACATTTAAAAAAAACTTATATTTTTTTAGGTTTTCGAAGGTTCTTCTGTATAACATTTATCCTGGTTGTCGTTTGTCAGCTGTACCTAGCGGTTAATCCCATTATCTTTGGGAAGTTCATCATAAAATCCAGCTCGGCTCTTAATCCAGGGTATCTATTCATCACTTAGTTAGTATCGAACGCGACATCTGCATATTTGATCACCTTCTCCAAAGAATGTAGCCAATTCATGATCGATTTTTGATAAAAGACATTTACGAATTGCTTTTTTGCTGTAGGAGGAATGTTGTGGGTATAGTACTACAATTCTCGTTTCGAATCTTCAGAATCATCTCCGGACAGTATTTTTTGGAGTTTGCTCCTCCACTCAGGAATAATATATTGCCAAAAATTGGGATTTCTACATCGTACCGTTTTTTATCTACTACAAGTTCCGCTGCTGGAAAGCAGAAGAATGGAATTCAAAGAGAAACATTTTTACTGCACCCGCGATGACCCGTAAATTCTGTATGCTTTTCTCGGTACGATCTCGTTCTTGCCATATTATCTCAAAAACTTTAAGATTTTAATAATATTATCGAGCTAAATGCGTAAATCTGAAAGTAGGAATCTGCGACCGCACATACTCGTATTGATTACTTATCCACTACCGAGTACATGATTTGCTCAGCATAGTTGTTATTCAAAATTAAGTGGAACATTAGACGGCGTGTATCGGGTTCAGGCGCGTTGTTGCAGCCCGAGATTTCCAAGTCGCGTCGTGTACGAGCTAACTTCTCGCCGAGTCCCCGCGGGTGCATTATTACTGGCGCAGGGGAACTTCCCCGATAAACGACCAAAACATCCGTGCACGGGTGCAGCGGGCCAATGTGGGGCAAGTCGACGCCGCCGCCACGTCGCCGCCACGTCGTCGCCGCCCGCGTCTTGCGTCAGCCGCAGGAAGTTGCCGAGATACCACACAACTTGGATGGATTGTGAACGTTATGTGCATTTAAGTTTTGTTGTTTGCTGCATTAGTCAATACGTCATAAATATGTGTTCATGACATCTTATTGTTACATTTCGTTGTTATGCGCCAGAACTGAATGAGACAATTTAATGTCGTACCAATATTGTTGTGCGTTTTCTTCTTTATCATCAGTGATTCTGCTAAACAGGCTAAGGTGAATTCACCAGTAATCATCATCAGCGGTAGTAGCAATTCATGCAAACTCGTCGAAATCTGTCCAACTCATGACGTATATTAGTTACTTTGTCTTGTATATATATTATTATGTAGGTACTCGTTGTGCCCCGCGGTTCAACTCCATTATTAGTTAGCACTGACACGTACAAACCCACTAACTTTTAAATATGTTGTTCCACGCAAAAAAGACGTTAGATTATAGCTATTGTTTACTGTCAACGTGAACATTTTGCAGTCGGAAAATGCTTGTACAGTTTGTCGTTCCCTTAGCCATGCATGTTGTGTTGGTATCTAATTATGTATGCGATTGTAAAGCTCTGTAACCTCATTACTCATAAAAGGATCTTTTAATGGATAAAGCAAACTTCACGGCGGGCGACCTGGAAATTAAAAGGGGCGTCACATATTGACGTCTCACAACATAAAGGTACAATTTAATTTCCAGACCTGCCGTTATAATTCGAAAAACGAAGGTTCGCGAAGTTGTCTCCCAGCAAATTGAATATGGAACGTCGCTCGTTAACCTCCCGAATCTGATTACCGTGCCTTTCATCTCACACTTTTATATCCTCCCACAGTCAAGGATCAACTGCACCGAACCAAGGAGTCTTGATCTCTATAGCTCTGAAGCTTCGACAGCTGAGTGGCCTAGTAAACGGTTACGCTATGTACGTGAGATTGCTTCGAATCCCATCCACGTAATAAAGTTACGTCACGCCAGACGGCGGCGTTTTACATGCGCCGAGTATGTTCACGTATGAGGGGCTTCGCCACAGTACGTAGAAATAATATAAGCGCTTTAGTTGTATTAAACTTAGGTACCTAAATTGTACTATACTTACAATTTCCGTTTGTCTTTAGCCGACGTTTCAACACAAATAGACAAAGCCATACAGCGGCGGAGATTGCGGCGGCGGCGGCGGCGGCGGTGCGAATTCTGACGTTCTAAGTTGCGGGTTCAGAGGCGGGATCGCTGAGAATAACGTTAATTTAAATTAGGAATCTGTTGAATAATTACATAGATCTACCGGAGGGCTCATCTGTCGTGTCTGTGTCCCGGTAGTGCCGTATTTTAGTCATGTGAATTAATAGTGAAATTGAAGTACTTAAAGGTAGGTGTGATGAACTATTTAAGTAAGGAGTATGTTTAGGGCTTTATCGTGATATTTAGGATTATTTAATTCATCTTTATATATAGAAGATAAAGTCTCTTTTTGTTGTTTCCTCAGTGACGTGTAGAATTGTAAAGTTATAATTTGAATAGCATATTGTAGAGATTTATTTTTAAAGAAGCGCGCACTGAAATTATATTAAAAGTTTTAAACTGGTAGAAAGTACGGCGCGAAAATTAGGGATGGAGGAAGGTAAGTTGAATGCTTATCTTTGGTTAATTTTCGCGCCGTAATATCCGGTTTAAACTTTTACCCTCGTATTCATAAAGTTAGAACAGCGTTAGTGCACTGTTAGTAAAGGTCTCATAACCAGTTAGTTCGCGTTTTAACTTTTTATGAATACTACGGTTAATATATTGTAGAGATGCTGAGAATATGCTTACCTGGGATGTAAATACACACATCTAAAGTGTCTAGGGATCAAGTACATTTTAGAAGGTTGCAATCAAGAATATATTTTACAAAATCTTAATTCATTCATAATTTATTCAATATGTGGTGATAAGTCATTGATACAGGCATGGGGAATTAGGTAGGAGATCAATCCAGAAGATTAGATTTGATTTAAATAAATTAGATGTTTTTAGAGCTACAAATGTTCTTGATTCCTAGACACTTTTGATGTTTTTTTTTTTTTTTTTAATCACTATGAACAAGCGTTTGACCACCATCGATGTGTGTAGAATGCATAAGCTGCCTTTCTTCCTGGCATGTGAACAATCAGTTGATACAGTGATCAGCATGTTGTGAGCCGAATGCGGATTTGGGGATTGTGGAAGTGAGTAGATATATTGTAAAGATACAGTAGATACTCGATAATAGGTAATTACTTATATCGCGACAATTTATTACGATTTTTTTATTTAGTATTTTATGGCAATCTTGCAAAGTGCTGTGCATAAAATAGTTATACACACTTCACGCCTTTTAATACCAAATCGGGGTAGGCAGAGGCACTTGCAAATTTCCACAGTTCACCAAGCGTATTTAATCCAACGTTACAGGGGGTGAGCCCATCGCCGCTATAGGGTTCACACCCCTTGTGGTGTGCGGGTTTCATCACAATGTTGTCTTTCACCGTACGAGCGTTGCGTTGAGTACTTACATTGGTTCTTAAAAAGAGTCCCATTGGTACACGGTTACGTATCCGTAAGTATTCGACCAACTGGACCACAGACGCTATAAAGTAGTTACTTACTAAATAATTAGATTGATACGATTTCCTGGTGCCCTCCATATCTGATATACACTAAATGTAATTCTTGTTTCCACATCTCTTTCAATATATTCACAGAATCACCAGCAAATTTCAAAAGGATTTAACAATGGCGCTCCATTCTCACGCAGACCCTTCAAAACGTATTTACCAGAGCTTTAGTTGTCAAATTATATGGATAAATCCTTCCGTGGAATAAGTATCTAATATCTAACAGCCGGCTTAACAATGAATATTTACCTTATATTACCAGCAAGGATTAGAAAGCTGGTTGATATTTGAAAATATTACGCCATTTACCTACATGGATACGGTATCGTTTTAGGAACAGTTTAACAGGTTTCACTGTAGAGACAGAAGACACAAATAATATTATTGTTCTTCATTAGTTAACTGACTAGATAAACGTATGTCACAAAACGAGGGTTTTGTTGGTTACTCACCTGATCAGCTTCAAAATTGATACTACGCAGCCGCGTCGCTGTCGTCTATTTAATTTCATAATAAAAGTTTCATCCTGTCGGACGTACTAGATTTCGAAAGCAGCGAATTGGAACTGTGTAGTGTGCAGCGCACATTCCTCATATTTACTTTGTGACTGCGCATATTTAAAGAGTAATAAGTAATATAGTCGAACCTACAACACGTCTCTCATTGCTCCCGATATCACATGGCGACCCTGCCAGGATCACCGATATCACAACTGGTTCATGTGACGATTCGATTTTTGTATATTCTCGTCAGATAAATTGTTTTCAAAAAATAAAATACAATTCACACCTTTAATCGGTAGAAGTGTCTCTTCTAAGCAAATACCCAGGGTTCGCCAAGCGTATTTAACCCAACGTGACAGGACGTGAACCCTAAAATTATTTTAATCTCTATCAACAGAGCACATAGGCGGTGCAGAATTTTAGTTTGCCCAGCAGCTCCGGGCATACGAATATGACTAGGGTTCCCCCTTGTCTGTCGCCGTTACTACATGGTTAATAGGAGGTGCTTTGATTGTTATATTGCAGATAGTTTGTGAGGGCCTGCGGCTGGGTTTGCCTTTAGGTGTAGTGGCTTCGGATGCCCAGATACTTACTTAGGTTCTAGCATACCCGGGGGGTACATAGGGCCTTGCAGATATCTCTCCATGTCCCTCTATCCAGCGCTGCTGTCTTTGCGGCATTCCAGTCAATGCCCGCCGCCCTGAGCTCGGAGTCCATGGAGCGCCGCCACGTGTGCGTTGGTCTTCCTCGTCTCCGCTTCCCGCTAGGGCGCCAGTCGAAAGCCACAACCGCCGGATCGCTGCCCTGATAATAATACGCGTATTATGCTAGTGATTACCGTGGGGTTTTAGTGGATGTAAGTCCCAGATAACGGGGTTTTACCACCATCAAGAAAACAAATCGAGTTCTTCAACAGCTCAAATGTAATATAAAGGTGAAAAGTAAATAAGTATTCTGATTACTTATGTTTGTGAAAGGGAGTTAATTTCAGCATAGACCCGTCACTTCATTAATAAACTGCATTAAATTTGTTTCACTTTGCATGCATATTGTTGCGCTTTAGCTAACTAGCTACTGAATGCCAGAAGCTTTTAAATATCAAAGAGTTGGCTCGCGCGGGGCGGGCGGAGCTTGTGTTATGCAAATGAAGCCCGAAGATTATCCCGGGACGGTCCACCTTGCGAGTTATGTCTACATTGTTCCCCGGCAACCGAACGAAAGGAAACTTTGTTAATTATTGCCAATTTCGACCTGATATAAGGAGATTATTCCGGTATAATAATTAAAATCCGTATGTTTAACTATTATTCCGGGCCATATTTATTTGGTAGCCACTGCTGTTGGAATAATTAAATAAAGGCTAAACTATTTTGAATATTGTACTAGTTTATTAACTAATTACTTACTGTAGTTGTCAGTATTTAAAATAATGTCTAACTATTGATTATTTTTTTATTTGTTCAACAAAACTTAATTTCATCATTACAGGATATTTCCTAATGCGATAGACAAGTTAAAAAGACTAAAAAATAATTGGATGTAACTAGGTATGCTTAATATTGTTATAGATGTCTGACATTATTTCAACTGAACAGGTAGCGTCATTCTATTATAGATCACTAGCTGTCCCGGCAAACATTTGGTTTGCCATAATAAGTAGCCTTTATACCCCGTGCATTGGGAGAAAGACAACTAGTAGGTAGATGTGCAAAAAATAGATAGTAGCCGATTCTCAGACCTACTGAATATGCATTTAAAATTTGGTAAAAATCGGTAATGCTGTTTCGGAGGAGTACGGTAACTAACATTGTGACATGGAAATTTTATATATTAGATGATGAAACTGAACATAGCTGAAGACGCACCTTGTGCCCACGTGGCGTCGAGAATAGCACTACAGCTCTATGACAATGTTGTTTATCCTAAGAATTAACGGAAAACATTTTCAGGAACCACGCACACACACACACACGCACACACACACACACACATACAAATACTAAATATAACGGATGTACCTAGAAAATATAGCAGCTATTATGTCACCCTGCCGTGTGACATGGGTAAAAGGTGTTCGATAAAACCTACGCCTGCCCAAACCTTAATGGGATAAAAGAGACGTACACATTAAGGTACACAAATGTTTGACGTCTGGCAATTACCTACCGCCTGTCATTATAACAAATTCCGAGTTAGCAAACAACACTTACTGTTTTCCAAAAGATTGAGTAGAAGAATTTTAAAATAATGTTCATTCCAAATCAAAACAGCCATCTTTAATAAAACTGGAACTGATTTTAGCTGTCAAAACGCCGCGAGCTCTCGCAGGGTTATCTAATTTTGTTTTTATTCCATTGTCTCCATTTGGTGTGAAACAAAACAAAAAGCCTCTCTCATGAAATATCTATGCAAATGGGTCCACGAGCGGCGGTGGCGGCGGCGGCGGGCGCGGGTAGATCGGGAGGTGGGGCGAGGGAGGGGGTGCGGACACAAAATAAAGAGACACAAGGGAACGGCCAACGGTCACCGGCTGAACCTCCAAGAATTGGCTCCACTTTGATCCTTATCGATTTTAGCAATTACTCGATTTACATACGTGTGGGCCGCGCTTGGGAAATTGGTCAGTTTGACACCTCAGCGCTGGCGTCGCCTCACAAAGGACTACTTAAGTATCGAGGTCGGGTAGGCTGAGAAAATTAAGATTTATACGTGTTTAACAGTAATTTTCACTCTGTAACAAGATGTGGACTAAACTGAGTGTTAGGTTATCCTGACATCAAAATGACAGGCCGGAACAATAAAGCTTATCTACTGAAAATCATCCCATTTTGCAACTTACTGCGTTACTTTTGAATGTAGGTAAGCCGAAGTATATTGCTTCTTGCACCTTCTGTTTTATCATTCTAGAAGTTCATTAATTATGTGTGAGTTTATCTTTTACCATTATTTATAGGAGGTGGTATTAATATTAGCTGATAAGGACTATTACATACATACAATACAGTTTTGAATGTTAGCCTCTTTGTTCGGTAACAATACCTGTAGATCTAAGACCCAATAAAAATTTCATAGCGGAACGAGATTGCGGTTTGCGAACATTCTAGCGCCGGCGGATTTCCGGTCGCCTTCGGTGGGATCGAACTACCGACGTTGGGAGCGCCTTGGCCCCGCTGCCGGTCGCCGGTCGCCGGCTGCCAATTAGACATAACGAAACTTGTACTAAACGCTCACCGCATTTCCGCCGTGATTTTCTCCCATTTCGAATTAAACGGACATTGTTGGGTTTATGAAACTTGCACAATAGCTTTGTATAGATATTGAGACAAAGAGTTTGCTCTATTTTTGTATCTCAGCGGTAACTTTGTAGAATGGGTTCCGGGGAGTCGCACTCGGCATCCGAAGCGCATTATTATCAGGGAATCCGTATTACTGTTCTTTGTGTAGTTTTGTTTGCGCCGCGGATTAAACTTTTTGAGAGACTTCTTTCCCGGTTACGGTCTACAAATTGCTTTTGTAATGTGGGTGCCTCTAAGGACACTAATATGAAAGGGGGAGTCAAGTTCATTGTATTGCAATTACGGCGTGGGCACTTTAGTAGATAACTGTGATTCGTAGGTAACCAAATGCGAATGATTTTTGTTTTACGCAATAAGTTTTGATAGAATAGTGAAGAATTCCGGCAGGTTTTCGGAAGTAGTGATATTCTATCATTAAATCTATATATATTATGCAGCTGTAACTTTTTGACAGACATAGAGATGGTTTTAATAAAAAGATTATGACCTTACCAGAAACTGTGCGTAAAATTTTATTTCGCAACTGTCTACTTGCTTTTGCCTTTTGTCAACGCACACGTTTTCTTGACTCCATACAAATGATCTTTGTCCATCCCTGTTTTGTTGCCAACTCTCCCCCTTCTGGGTCTTGTTGTTGTGTTGTGAGTAGTGTAACGCGAATGCATCGTTTCAGACAAGTGCTGGAGAACGGCACGCTGGTGCTGCTGCCGTTCCCGGCGGAGCAGTACCGCGGCGAGGTGCACGGCGCCGCGTACCGCTGCCGCGCCTCCAACGCGCACGGCGCCGCGCTCAGCCGCGACATGCGCGTGCACGCCGGTCAGTATAAACAATCAATATTTCTCAACAACACACACATTGTCTTCATCCCATTATGGAATTCAGACAACGAAATATACTTATTTAAATTTATTTATTTATTTACTTCATTGCAACACAGTACAATAGGCGGACTTAATACTATAGTATTATCTACAAGTCAACCCCACAACATGGGAGAAAGTTTCGGGTCAGTATTACAATAACAATAGTAAGGTGTATAGTAAACTTTAAACTTAGACTAAGTAAAATTATTTAAACAGAAATATCAATAAATATATGTAAACAGTACTGTAATACATATATACGCATATAATTTAAATTAAATGTACGTACATAAATAGGATTTAATATTACTTACTACATACATATAAACATACAATACATATTACAACAATAAATATATAGATTGAAGACACATAGGAAGTCAGTCATTAAAAGAACTTAAATAGTGCATCTTCAGGAGGTTTTTAAAAGAAGGACGGGAGGGGGCTCTTCTGACATCAGTAGGGAGGGAGTTCCAGAGTCGGACAGCAGTCACGGCAAAGGGATTTGACATGAAGCCAGTATAAGTAGAAGGTTGCTCGAGGAGCGAAGATTACGTGAATGATTAGATGCTACGAAGGAAAATGAGGCCTTTATATAGTGGGGGGTTCGAGGGTCAAATAATATATTGTACAGAAAACAGAGGATTCGGGCCTTTCTGCGTTCCCGCACTCATAACCATTTGAGTTTTGCGCGGTACGATGAAATGTGGTCATACTTCCTCAAGCAGTATATGAATCTGATGCCAGTATTGAGAAGAGGATCCAGTTTATTGAGGAGTTCCTCAGTAAGATCTAGGAAGCACACATCTGCATAATCGATAATGGGAAGAAGGAGGGAGTTGACTAGAGATATTTTAGTTTTCTCAGGGAGGAAGTTTTTAATACATTTTTATGATATAACAATATAAATAAAACACCCAGACACGTCCAACAAGTACTTAAAAGCTCATCACATAAGTATCTGCCAGCGGTGGAATCGAATCCACGTCGGAATAGAGGCCGACATGCTTGAAACACCAACGGACCCGTCAAGTATGACTGCATCTTGCCATTATGACATGCAACATACAACTGTTACACTCATAATACTCTACATTTTACACCAAAACACTTTTGACAACCAGACGAAGTTGTGAATAGGCGTGGCCAAACCGATGATTGGCTCATTTGTAGTCGTGTGCTGCCCAAGACCATTCTGTAAGGTTCAAAGTTCAAACCTTTCTACTTGAAACTCATAAATGATTGTCCTAATATAATAACTCTACCTTATTGCTGTTTTAGTGACACAGGAATTGTGGTGAACACTGTTAGACCACTTTCTTACGTACCATCTGACTAATAGATGATGTCTGGTCGGAGTATCTCTATTGCGGTTCCGTTATGTTCATGAAAACGGCGTGTCCCATTTTTTCTTGCTACAACTAAAATAAAATACATTTCACGCCTGTTAATCCCAAAGCGGGGTAGGCAGAAGCACTTGCACAGCAAATGCCCACGGTTCACCAAGCGTTTTTATCCCAACTTGACAGGGGGTGAGCCCATCGCCGTTATAGGGTTCACACACCTTGTGGTGTGCGGGTTTCAT
>SJJU01003699.1:0-55028 GCA_012932125.1 Conopomorpha cramerella
TTTAAAATACATTCCTTACAACAATTTTTATGAGTGAGGCGGTGCGAGCTTAGTGCTTTTTTCTTGATTAAGTTTCAAGAAAGAAAACATCTTGAGTCGAAGAACATGCGCAGCGTAAAATACGCGGTGGAAATAATTTTCTTAGCAAATATCTCGTTGTACAGCTCTTTACCTTCCGTCCACACCAAGACGATTTTTTAAATATTTTCCACCATATATGTCAACCTAAACTTGCCGTGTACTGTAAAACTGGCCATTCGTGGAACATGGGTGACGGCGGTGCCTACAATAAATCGCTTAGAAATGTGGTGACGGTTGCAAGTTTCCAATTTGCCGTGAACACCGCGGCAGGCGCGCGGCCGCGCTTTATTTATTGTGCTGTGTGCTGGGCAAAAAAGACTAGTTTTATTCGAGTGTTAGCTACAAAATGCCTATTCTGCTAAAAACTGAAGTATGGTATACTTATTAATTCTTTCTTTACGTATTACTTCTTTCCTCTTCGGGCTATTATCACTTCTTCAAAAATCGCCAAAAAATTGTCAAAGAAGTAGATACACTAATTTCCAGTCGAACCCCATGAATCAAAATATTGCTCATTTTGTTGTGAAATTCGGCACAGGTCAGAGTTTGTAGAAGCCACGATATGCCCGGGGGCGTAGAGAGTTCGGGACCGTAGTCGTGTCGGACACGGGCATGCACTCTGCCCACCCCCGGGGCACGGCCGCAGCCGCCTCTGGAAGAACTACCTCAAAAAGGAAATAACTACTTAACCGGCGTGATAATACCATTGTACTTTGGATAAAATGTTTTTATTAAGAATGTTGCTGCGATGAATGTGTAGATTACGTCATCTCTCTACTGTGTAGAGTACTGCGCTTATAAGAAATGTATTCGCAATAGGTAGACCTATTTTACGTACTCTACTCTAACCTATTGACGTAAATTTCTCATAGTATACGATTTTTTCTTAAATGATACATTATATTAATGAAGTTAATTTGGACCATAAAACGAAGTAAAAATCCTTTTTTAATGAGACATTTTGTCCGTCCCTCCTATTGGAGGGATAATGGCAGGGGCAAGGGCAATACAGATAGGATTGATATCACAAATATCACAATAAAATAGGTGTATATGTACTCATACTAATTAAAAATCAAGAAAGAATAGGTAGGTAAAGCAGTCGAAACGTAAGCGGAGTTTGAACTGATAGATAGCTTCGTTTACCTAGTAAATACAAAGTTGTAAAGAATACACACATCAAAAGTGTCTAGGGATCAAGAACATTTTTAGCTCTATAAAAATCTAATTTACCTATTTAAATCAAATCTTATCTCCTGGATTGGTCTCCTACCTAATTCCCCATGCCTGAATCAATGACTTATCACCACATTTTGAATAAATTATGCTTGAATTCAGTTTTTGTGAAATATATTATTGATTGCAATCTTCTAAAATGTACTTGATCCCTAGACACTTTTGATGTATATGTAACATGAATAATACATGAAAGGACCACATCTACATTAATTAACCGTAGATTATTAAGGTGTTATTGAAATAATATTTAGCTCAAAGTATTTCATGACTGTACTTTTACATGTTTTATGAAATCATTATAGCCGTATGAAACTTTATGGTAATTTGAAGAAATAAAACTGTAGGTGCAAGCAGGGACTGACGATATTTCGGGACGTTGGTAATATGTAGTTTATTTATTTATATCCCTAAGTTTTTATTATCGAAACCGCCTTAATATATTATCCTTGACTATGTTCGATATTTGATATATATATTCACAAATCAAATTTATTTAACTACACGCTGCATATACGTAGTACAATACTTTTAATTGAAAGTCCTAATAAATTTTAAAACACCACAGGTACATACATCAGACGCAATTGCAATTTCTCTAAACGCCAAAAAGGGGAGAAGTCGATAAAACGCTCCGGGGATGTAATTACAAAGGATTTTTCTGTCCGTGAAAAGTCTGTTGTAAATTTCTTGCAGTGGCCGACGACCACAAGCTTTTCCCATTAGTAGGTCGTTAATCGTGCTTAGAGCGAACAAGAGAGCCCCGTGTGATTGTATCGCATCTCACTCTAACACGACTCGACTATTTTTCAACATCAATTCACTTCTTTTTTTATTCACACCAAACATTTTTAGTAGTTCAGTTCCAGTGCATGTACTGACTGGCTGGAAAAATAATAATGAAATTTTGTATAAATAAATCAAATTTGAACTACAGGAAGAGCAGTGGATAGTAATATTGTTGCGGCGTGGCCGGTGATAATCTTCAAATAGGTTCTTAATTAATGTTATAATTGTAGGTGTTTTAATCGAATTGGAGTTGCACTTGCACTGTGAAATTAGGGTATCTTGGCTACAAGTTCGAGCTCCAACATGAACGTACTGGATTTGTCATCTGTCGCTAGAAAATAATTTATATTTTTTGCTCTGGTTACTACACCGATGTTCAAAACAACAAACATAGGTAAAAGAAAAAATGCAATATTCATGTAGAAACATATTTCCTGATGTTAGATGAAACGGATCACATTCCTCATGCGGCCTTAGCCCAAGGCCCGGCTTAATGCGAAAGTAATTATTCACCGACATCTGCTGGTTCACAACATTTGTAATACTTTATTCTTTTTGTTTTCCAGATTACTTACTTACTTACATTTCCCTGTTAAGATAAGATGAACCCATTTTACTGTTTCTTTTTCCTTATCTGTTACAAAAATATTGAAATTTCTACAGTAATATACATGACAATACCTGAAACCAAATATGAATTATGGATTTTCGAAATACATATATACATACACTTCACGCCTGTCTCCTAGGGGGGTAGGCAGAGACTACAGATCTCCATTTGTCACGGTCCTGATATACCTACCCCTTTCGCTTCATCTACATTCATACATCTTTTCATACATGACCTCCGGTTTCGAGTACTTTTCACGCCACCTTCGGCCAGGACATCACCAATCTGGTCAATATATGTCCTTCTGGGACCTCTACTCACCCGGCCAATTACATCACCCATATAAATCTCTTTCGTCAATCGACTTTCATCCATTCAATGTTAGTATTTTATTTCAGATTTTAGAAATCTAAGCCCAAAATATAACTGTGGGTATTTACTTAGTAAGTTACCTTACCGCCTACCTCGCTTTGGGATTAATGTTCTTTACCGCGCAATGTAAACAAGAATTTAGTGAATCAGTGAAAGGAACCGAATAAAACACGGAATGCTTTGTCTCATTCACCTTTGTCCGACTATCATGTGTCGGGCGGATATCGATTTCATATAATGGAAAGATAAAGTAGGAAATATTTGATACGACAGTCGAGAAATGTAGGAAAAATCTTACAAAGAGCTAATATTAGGAATTGCCTCCGCCTCTTTTCGATTTAACCGAAAACAACCCCCTACTATGAAGCGTGAATGTCGCGATGAATTTTATTTTGTGAACTGCCATGAAGTTTTCTAGGCCCGATATAATGTGTTTAAAAGGACCCCGAGCAATGAATGGTCTTAGAAACATTGTTAGATCATTGCTCGGGATCTTTTTACACTCTGTATATAAAAAACTCAAAATCCTGACTGATTCATTCATCACTGACTAATCAATGCCCAGTTCAAACCGTTGATCCTCAAAAGCTGAAATTTTGCACAATGGTTCTTTTTTTATTATGTTTACGTGAGATAAAAAAGATTTTTTCAAAATTCATCCTCTAAGGGGTTACCCTCTAGGGGTTAATATTGGAGTTATGATTCTAAAACTTGGTAGTTAGTAATATTTTAAATTATACTAAAACTGCGCAATAAAATCTTGAGGCTTCAGTAATAAATAAACATAGGGTTATGTTATACGCCATTATTTCTAGTAACAGACTGTACCTTTCCTCATTCGATTTAAATTACACTAACGTACATTAAGTACGTTATTCCTGGCTAGATCAACTTTCAAACTTATGTATTGGAAAAAATACAACTGGTGTCATTGTTGAGTTTTATGACATTATGAGATATGTGTACATTTATTCTAAACTAAAGTCCTAGGGGAGGTCTTAAACGGAGGAAACGAACCAAGATAAATTTAAAAAAGTTACTAAACCGTTGGAGACCAGAGGTTATAACTTTTTCTAAGCACTGTTTTAAACCAAACATTGGACCAAAATCTAGCCTTCTATGATTGGAAATGGTGCCTGCCTACATAATGTTTGCTGGATACATACAGAAATTGTTTGCTTAAACATAGTAGTGGAGGGAAACAGTAACCGTTCCGCGTTACTGTTATTGTTATGTCTCCAAGTTAGCTTCCACTACAACACTTCACTTTATGGTGACGACACTGAACTCAACCTAAAAGAAAAATCCTTAAAATTTTGTATAACAGAACTACTTCAGTATTGTAACACCAAAATTAAGCAATAAACGAAATGATTACGATTAACATGCTGAGAGATTTTCCTCTAACATATAACGAACGTTACCTACAAACTCCCGGAATTTGGCAAAAAGGCGGTTAGTCAGAAATTAAAAACCGCTGCACACAACAAAAAACTTTGTAGATTTTTTTGTTACGGGATCTGGCATTGGAAAACATTGTGAATACTTGAAACCAGCGAAAACTCTTCTATAAAGGGTTTTCTCTGTTTAAATAGTCCAATAAGGGCGTTATCGTGTAACATGCTGTGTCCAGGACCGCGCGTCGATCGGGGAATGTCTGATCGTTCTATTTAATTTAGCGCACTGAGGGTCACTTCACTTAGTCATGTTTCATAATTTCGACTTTATGATAATGACAATAAGGTTGACGCTCAGGCTAGTAAATAATTCGATATCCGTATGTTGCCGGGCAGCGGTTAATTTGGAAATAATTATTGCGCACGGTTCGGGCGGAAAAATCTCGAGAGGGTAAATATCTTTTGTTCCGCTATTTTGATTCCACTTTTCATAGCGGTAAAGACACTTTTCGGTCGTTAGTCGTTTATGCATTTGAACGATCCTCATCGAGAACTCGTTATATGATGCTACGACTGAAGAGAGGGTCCTTACAACGTTCATGACTTCTATTGCGTCAAACAAGTTAAGGGGTATCGGTACACGAATTCTCACTTTGCACTTTCCAATCTATTTCTCAACTTTCTGGTAGACAGATTACGAATAAAGGGGAAAGTGTGTATCGGTAATTACTTAATGAGCCTGTGAAGTTCCTCGGCACCTCGACGTGAATTCAGGATATGTGTGTTGGGTGGCTGAGCTCTATTTGCCCTGACCCTGGTTTAATAAATTATCAATTTATTGTTTTACTAACTTGTCAGACATGGTGCATATCAGAGTACTAAAACTTCCTTTTAGGATTTTACCAATATGTCACTTCGGATCTGCTTTATCATACACGTAGGCTCCCCCATGGTGAGATGTGGGATGAATAGTAACAATCTACAGCCATCGAGTCAGAATGCATAGCTGTCACTGAGGCAGAAATCGGCTCGACAATATTCGAAATCTCGGACAAGGAACCAAATCTGCTAAATACAGTAGAGTCATAGTGTGCAGTATTATCTCTATCGTGTCATTGGTCACTGACAATAGGTAGAACATCCACGCTGCTTCGCGTTGCACGCACTTGTAAATGTAAACACTACGTAGCGATAGAAACAATATTTTAAATAATTACGATAACTATGTGCCGTAAAGAAAAGGGGCATGGTGGACGCATTGAGATAAAATACTGTCGGAAATTTCAGTAAATTTAAATCTGAGCATATTCTTTGCAAAAACTTTGTGCAGAAAGATAGAGTACATAATTATTATTTATTTTATTAAAACTAAAGTTGGGATAATTACGGTAAAGTATCCATGTATTTGTACTTATGACGCGCTTTTTATTTTTACATAAGCATTAATCAAACTGTCAGTGATTATAATGCCCCATGTGAGAGAAAAGCCGCTTTGGTAGAATGGACTATTTATTATCATTTCTAATTTATCGTCGTACAAGCAAAGGGTAAAAACATATAGACTAAAAATGTAATCTTCTGGCAAAATAGTTCGTTGTACAGGTAGGAAGCTCAGGCGTGAATGAGTGGGCAAATCAATTTGCCGATAAGCATTTTCGTAAGATATTGACATAATGACCTATGACATAATGACGCTTAACCAGAATCCAGCCACAGTTTCCCAGTACAGCGATCGCTGTTGGGAAAACGTGGAATGCAATATTCAGCACTTAAACATAATGCAGGTTTGATTTGATCTGAAATAGGAAATCGTGACAGTTCGAATTGTTCAATAAAATGTTAAGCAGCTAGCTAGTGCTTGACTTCCCTATAATATTGTTCGTGTTCCTAAATTGAATCAAATTGGGTTTTCAATTTACTAAACACTCGTCGGTGAAAGAAAATCTATTTTCAATACACCTTATAATGTTAAGAAAAATATTAAAAATATCTAGTTTTAAAAAACTCAACTCTATTTTTCTGTGAAATTGAATACAACGAAGTTTAAAAATATTTCCAACCAACTGCACCACAGTAGGTAAGCAGACTGGAAAGTGGAATGGACAGTGAATGACTGATTGTGACATCCTTAAAACGTATACGTATATCTAGACAGTATTTTGTACAAAATTTGTTGCCTAGCGCCTTTGAAAGTTCTTCAACGTTGGAGCTCAACAAAAACTGGATACCAGACCTATTGTACCAAGCGGAGCCTGCATTTAATAGTCGATGAACCAATAACTTCAACATGACAATCCATCCATTCCGTTTGGGTTCACGGTGCTACGGATTTGTACCTATGTACACTGTCATGTTTCTAATTGCATGCATATAAATTTGTCAGTTTATAGTCGCGTAATTATAACAAGGGGAGGTAATTGCAAATAGCATCATCAATCAAATGTTCGGTTGTGCTCATTAAATTACCAGAATACTCGCAATTGTGTAGTTACTGCTTTGTGAGAGTAATAAGCGAACGACTTTACGTTTCAGCCCCAGAAATGTGATGAAATTACTGCGCAAACAAAGCCTCTTCACAAAGTACCAACGTCAAAGCGGGGACAATTTAGGGCTATCCCATGCTTCTCACTTAGCTGTCCCCCCGGTACACGCTTTAATTTATCATTCACACTCTGCGAGAATGAACTTCATATCCGGGGGCCATCGGTGGGTCTTTAGGGAAATTCCCGCCGAAGTTGTCTCTAAAATTTTTAATAAACTCGTATTAAAAGCCGTAAAAAACAGTTTGGTGCGCCATTTTTTCTTGGCGTGCGACGACGCCCCACGGCGCGGTGTCATGGCGGCCGCGGTTTGCCGCGTTTTCAGTCACACTACGGACCCTTTTGCAGAGTGTTTCATTATTCATAGAGTGCTGAAGTTTTGGCTCCCGCGGTTCATATTTACGAGTGTTTGTTCGTGTCATGAACACTTTGTTGTGTTCGGAGATGCATAATGAGCTGAAATGATGTGATGCATATGTAATTTTTTTAATGGTAAAAAAGGTGTTCTTGAATATTACTTAGGTATAACGTAACATACTACATAAGAAAGAGCAGTACAGAAACATATCGGATACTATTCGGATTTTATCGGATGTGGTTGTTTTCTATTCTCGTCATCGCCGCTAACCACAACAAAGGCATCTCTCTGTGGGGTGTATTCCCGTATGGCTGCATGAATCTGCGTACGTTATTCGTTTATGATAATTTGACACGGGACGCATAATGCGATGGCGAGGTACCCGCCGCCGGGGGACCGTTTATTTCCTCAAATCCGTTGAATTGCTATGGACTGCGATTGAAGGTGTATACTGGAGGTAGTTGGGGCGCCGGAAGAACCGGTAACGTACTTAAATTACGGTATTGTAAAAGGTGTGGAATGTAAGGGTGAACTTATATAGAAAGAAAGCATCTACTACTAATACACTGTATAGACATTCCATAGATTTTCCGACACCACCAATTAACCACAAGATAAGCATTCGGTTTCGTTCGAACAACGAATGTCAGTCAGTGCGCGTTGCTTTCCTAAAATTAATTTGGAGTAGGTACATACAAAACGTGTAGGTACTTTTCGTAATGATCATGGATTTCAGTAACAAATTTAGTTAAAACACAAAGGTAGAATAAAACAATAAAAAAAATTGTTATTGCACTTTTCGGTTTTGGAGGCGGTTCTGCTAAACTGTGATATTTCTCAAATTGTATACGAGCAATGGTCTTAGAAATGTTGTTGGGCGCGTCGATATGAACAACTTTAACTATGGCGATGATGCGGGGAAACGCAAATAAATGTTTTCATTTTCATACAAAATAGACAGATTTTTCCTCGGGAGATGTCATTTTGTATGGGGATTGAAACTTTTTGTCCATTTCCCCACATTGTCGCCATAGTAACAGTTGTTCATGTTGAACCTGTGTTGAGCCGAACAACGTTTCTAAGACCATTGCTCGGAGTCTTTATACACTCTGTAGATTCATTAAAAAAAAACAAATTAATTTAAAACAATAAATACCGTGTTTCCTTGGTTTAAAATAGGACTACTTTTTATTAGTTTGGACTCCGGCTTTTCGTGGTACAATCAGTACCTACTAATAAACCAGGTCAATGTCGTAGTCAAAGTACTAAACGTTTAGTCAATAGTCTTGGAAATTGAAATGTGAGGGTGGACCGTTACGTTTAATTACCCGAGAGTAACAACGCAGTAGTTGTTAAATTCCTCTCTGTTTAATTTCTTTAGTTGAAACGGACATCATCAGCACATTATTACACATTCTATAATCACAATAATTTTAAAATGGGAAAAAGTACCCATTGGTAATTCATGGTTTTCCACGCAAATCTCCAAGAAAGGATATTTTTTAGAATCGGTTTAGTTCATCTAGTGATTACTCGCTACAACCTCCCAATCTCACAGGTTTCTATAGCACCTCTTTTTTTTTCAATAACGAGACAGAGTAATCCTACATCAAGATGCTATTTTCATAAGGCCATTGTAGGTACCAATCTAAAATTGTAAAGTTCAAATGAAACGCGAATCTTTATTTCTGCATGATCGATCAAAAAATTACGCGCTCCTGGACTTCTCTGTTTATCGAATTCCTTCTTACCACAGTCAATACCGCTCATAAGATTCGCAGACCGTATCCAATGGTAACAAGTAACCAAACTGGGGGAGACAATCTACTACTCATATAATTCGATCTCAAAGATACCGATCTGTTATAGAATTCTTTAAACAAGATTACTTATTCTCGTAGGTCAAAGGGGACGATATCAAAGGGTCTCTCGTCGTCGGCAAATAATTCAATTTGTTTATGGCTGCCGCGCCACCGGCCTCCGTCAGAGTGCGCTACTGTGCCAATAATGTGATTTCTACTCAGTTATGAAGACAGTTTTCGCTCTGGTGGCTTTTCTAACTATCTTCCTTGCGTACGGTACACATTGGCGGACTGTTAATAGTTAAGACCATTATGGCTTAATTACCTACAGGAATTCCGTCGCAATACACAATATGGAGGCGTTTTATAATAACTCGTAATATTTCGTCGTATTTATACTAAGTAGGTCATACACAAGCTGACTTATTATTATGATAGTAATCTTTAGTCAGTTTCATGGCAAAAAAGCGGCTGTCGTCTAGACGTTGGTTGTAATGCCTGCTTGTAACCGGTGTTTGTGGGTTGGATATTTTATAGGTATTAGATGTGTCCCAATGGATCTCATTTTCCGATCCCATATATACTCGTACCACGCGACACTCAAACGTGTAAGGAGAATAGCTCTTCCCTTTACAACGTTGGGTTAATCGGCTTGTTGGACCGTAGGTATTTTCTGAACAAGTATTTCCGTCTACTCTTTGTTGTTAAAATGCGTGAAGTAAAGTTTACATTATTTTTCATTGCAATATAAAGTGTATTATAAAAAATACAAAAAAAACGAATTAAGGGTATCTTACCTCAGGAAACCACCACTCTCGCAGAGGTCAGACAGCTTCTCCTCAAGGTCCGTGGACAAGACGTTCAGCAGCTGCGAATCAACAGATTGATTTGATAAGTAGGTACATAGTCCAAAGAAATTATTTTGGGAGGCCCGCGTCTAGCAGTGGACGTTACGTGGCTGATGATGAAATAGTACAAGCAGCTTAAAACTTTAATTATATCTATAAGGCAGCGGGAAATGTTTCGGGCGAAGTAAAGTCGGTAGCACTATAAGTCGGAAGGGAAAGTGAAAGCCAAGTCATGTCCGGAGCTTAAATAAGGGTCCTTTGGATATGCTATTGCTGTCTATGAATAAAATGTAAAAGAAATATTAGTAATTAACAGGTTGAACCCTTGAACCTAAACCTAAAGTTTCTATCACTAGTTTCGTCATTTTTTTCTGACGAAGCATCTCAGTCCGTGAAGTCAATGCAGGTAAACCTAGTCTATAACAGAAGTTTCAAGTTACTATACTTCCATACTGAAAAACGACTCAAGTATTCTGAAAAACATGACGTAACCAAATCTGTTTAAACAATTCACAATTGGAACAGGAAACACGGATTTAAAAAAAAATCTTTCACCCATAATCAATATCGTCGAAGTCTGTCATAGCAATAGCAAGATGAGGACCGAAACCGAAAAATGTCAGTTCGCTTCTAGCTGGGGTGGTAAAGAAAAAAGTTGTTCAAACAGATTCCGCACCGGACGCCCGCGGCCCCGGGGCCGTCCCCTTCGCTGGATTAAAAAAAAATGAAACACGAAAATAATTACTGCCGTCTACGCCTCGCCTACGAGCTGCACTGTGAGGGAAATTCGAACGGGACAAAGAGCTCATTGTCCGCCATATTCCGAGACTGTGATTTCAATAGTCTAGGTTGCTCTCAAACATTACAAACGTAGCTCCAACTTAGTAGACATGTACCCTACCTGCCTGCTACGGCTTAAAGATTTGTTGTATTTATTTGTACCAACTTTCTGATACAAATGGTTATTAAGGGTTCATGTTGCACTTATCAGTAAGGTTCATTGGCATTAACATAGTTTTAACCACAGTTGCCTGGTTACGGAGGCACAAACAAATTGTATTGTTTCCTTTCCGCCGCTGGATTTCCGACCACAATTTAGGTCAGATTTACTTAGTGACTTTAGTGTACAGATGACAATGGTTCTATGTCAAATTTGTCCTTATTTTGTGTCATTTTAATATTGTTTGTTCGTTAATATTTCAATAATTAAGTTATTTCCGAGAGTACAGTGATTTGATATTTATTTACATAGACTATTATTTTTACACGGCAGTTCCCATTTGTGATAAAAAATTAAAAAACGTTGTAAAATTAAGGTTAAAAATGTTTATGGAGAAAAAACTTAAAATGTACCTATTGCAATGTTCCAAATTCATAATTAGGTAGGTAACTATCTTGATAAAGAACTATGAAACTAAAAAAATGTCAGACTGCTACATATTATTGTACCTTAAAGAGCATTAATTAAAACTAATTTAATATCCCCAATAATTTTCTATATAAAATCCTATATACTTATGTATTACCTATACGACGTAAAGCCAGCAGCAAACCAGCTACAATTTCATTCAAAGCTGGAGCCAAGAAAATTTGCATTTACCTAAACACTGGAGGCTTCACGATAATTCGTAAACTGAAAAATCATCATAATATTGATGAAATAAATCTCTGCTTTTATGTTTTAATGACCTTCCTAATTGTTGAGCTATTCTGAACACAAAAGTACCACTTTTCACGTATTTAAACGGTGTACTGTGGAATGTTCAGACTGCGGAAAGATTCAACTCCGTTCAGGAAACTTTTCCTCTTCCTTCCGCCTTTGGTAAACTTTAAAACTGAAACGCTAATACTTACTGAAGAAAAAATTCAATTATGAACCAGAAACCGCTGAGATTCCCAGACAATCTTAGCATTTTACTATAAAACAAAGTAAGGGGTAAGGTTTTTTCAATTCGTGATACTAATGAAAATATTATTAAGAATAAGAAATACTGACTAGTTTAATTAAATCAAACACGCATTGTTTACGATTGATTGGAAACTTTTTTTATGTAAAATTTCCTTTCTAAACGAAAGTAATTAACCAATAGGAGGAAATTTGACAGTAAAACTTATTCCTTAGCATTTACACGCGTATAATATTATTTGTTTTTGTTGATGGAATATATGGATATGATAATTTTAGCATACAGACGATATGTTTATAAAAAAAGTTCCGAGAATCAAGTGGGTGTTATGAAAATGGTCCGTAGTGTCGCGTTGCCCTGGCGGTCTCTAGTGTGCTTCCACTGTGCTAACAGGCAATTACCAAGATGGCTCCAACAACTTTTAATGAGTCTTTTGTGAAGTTGTTCCCTCTTAGTTTTTAATTTCATTGGATTTATGACTTTCGTCTCCCGGAAGAGTCCTCAATTGACTCACAACTTCCGTAATGAGCTATTCGATGATCTTGAAACAATATTTGTAATGATTCGTTTTGACTACCGAGCGTAAAATTTCGGAATTATGAAAATGTTTTGAACAATAAATTACTTACTTGAGAGTTTAAAGATGAGGTTTGTCTTGAGCAATCAGAGTAAATGCTGTAAAGTTTATTTTACATATTACAGTAATTATTCCCATAAAAACCAGACTAATGTTATTTGTTTAGGCTATTTAGTTTTATTTTATTGTTTAGCTGACGGAGATGTTTTGAATAAATACCTATAATTTACTTAAAACTATGGGGTACAGGTTAGGCGATTCAATCACAATAGCCCCGGCAATACCTGCACAAGCCAATTCAAAGAACAATATATAAAAAAAACTTAACCTGCGTTCTAGCGCAACTAGGACAAAAGACAGGCCTAGAACTTCGTAGACGAAGATTATTGCGTAGTACACATTGTTTTCATCATCAGCCACATGACTTACACTGCTGGACGAGGGCCTCCCCCAATAATTTCCATGATCATCTGTGGGTAAATGCACATAATAGCCACGCTTGGTAGGCGGCTTGGCTATCGCGGTGCAAAGTTCGGCTGGGGTGGTGACACATGTATTCTATTCGCCGTCACGACACGGCTGATCTCACGGTGGAGATCACGCATGATCGAATTGTTTGAAAATATGATTAAAATAAATAATAAAACACGCATTCCTACTGTATTACAGCAAAACAAACTTTGAATGGTTTGGCATTACGACTAAAGAATTTATGCAGCACGAATTATTTGCACCAAACCGTTTTATCCTTTTATAATAACGAAGCTCAAACAGCCAGCTCAGATACGCCGCGTTTCACAAACGGAATTCCGGTTGAAAATCAACACGGATCGCAAAAACGAAATAATCGTAGAACTTTCATTGAGGCTTAAGCTCTCGTAAAACAATCTGCTGGAAATATCATCAGTCCACAAACCGCACATTGAGTGGGAAGCTATACCGGATAATCCACCCTAAAATTGAATATCACGGATTCAGACATTCCCGATAGCCCGCAGGCTGTGCTCGTACCACGAGCTCATAAAGTAGAATAGTTTAGATACCGCTACAGTGAAAGTAGATATAACTTTGGATGAGCTTTCCTCTACGCTTTATCAATGCATCGAAGCTCTCCCGCTACACAAACTCGTAGTACGGAAGTGACTAAACTATTGCATGTTGATCATATCATTCACACATAACCACATACAACTTATCGCAATTGATAATAAGCAAATATTGTTAATGAATTCATTTAACATTTTGATATTGTATTTGTGCTAACCACAAATAACATTATTGCTGTTGTAATTAGATATTAACACTGAATATTATTCACTAATGTTCGCATATCATTTTACTGCAGTGCCTAGAAGAGCACTTACATAGATAACATTCTACTACTATACTTCTGTGGGCATTTTTATGAAAGTCGATTTTTACATATTTCTTAAAATTTTGATCAACATCTACCACAATATTAGTGTCAAGCATAGTGGCATAGGGGCATCGTGTACAAAACTTGTTTTTTAAAACAAAAAATACGCAATGTTAGGTAATTTAACCAACCTTCAAATATGAAGATCTATTGTAAACTATGCCGCCGCTTCGGTCGCCGCCCTCACTGCTGCTCCGCTCTCTACGCCGCGATGTCAACCGTTGGCGGAAGTTAGACATGGCCCTCTCTGAAAAGTGAAGTAAAATTGTATGTCAGACTACCTTCTTTTATTCCGTCGAGAGTTGGGTACATAATATTCGTTGAAAATAATTAAGTAAAGAGTTTCTAAAGATAGTATTCCTTTAGCGTAAGAGCACTAGTTTAACCATGTAAAGACGCGTTTACTCCTAGACCACCGTACGAGGCCAAGTTTAACGTGTCTCTTTGTTTGTATTATAGGATAGGTATATCTACTTACGAGTATTTAAATTTAAGTACCATTGACATCCCACCAAAAAACCCTCAACTGCAAGGCAAACCGAAACAAACAATTACTCAGAACGTTTGGAAACTCTGAAAAGCGGTGGGTGACAGCGAACGGGGCGGTCGCAGACTGCAATAAATATGGTAATGGAGCACGTGTGGAACCAGCACAGCGGCAGATTAGCCCCTTTGTGAATAAACAAGCAACTGACACTAGCAACTGTCTCTGCCAGCCGCAAACAGAGCTACGAACAATGAGGGCCCATAACAGAATTGCTGACATTTACATATTAAGCTCAGGAAAACAATCTTGCGAATGTTACTTTTTGCAGACCGAATCCGTGTAGCAACAAATGTATAACATAGCGTAATAATATGTGTTAGCTACTGAGAACCTAGTAAGTTAAGTAATTTTTCATAACGTCTATTTTACTTTTATCACTTTAATATCCGGAGCAATGTGATATAAATTATAACGTTTCTGTATTATAAATGAATTTGTTCACTGAAGTTTAGTTACCGTTTTCATAATATTATGCGCAACCGGAATTTACTTAATCGTTAAAAACAGGTACATACGTTATGGTACATTGGTCTGTCGTGTATTCTGGCCGTAAAGCCTACTCCATAATCTTGGATGAACAGGCCAGGACAGGTATCAGAGACCGGTAGAACCAGATATTTTAGGACTTATATGGACAAATTGTTAGCGTATTAGTTGTAGTTTCAGAGTTTACTATATAATTAATAGTAAAAACTGCTAGACCTTTGCTTACAATCCATCGCTCATAGTAATATTATGTCGATGCATACATAATACGTTCGGCGTACCAGAACATTTTAGTAAAATGTTGTGTTGAAAACTTGGACTATGAAATGCCTTTTGAACAGTGAAGAGTCATTGGGGCTTCTGATGCACCCGGAACATAAGTACGTACATCAGAGATGCTTGAAGCATTGCTTTACATCACGGTTCGAGTGACTTTAGAGAGCCCTTTCACTTATTGGACTCGCCAATTTGCGTGCAAAGTGCCTCAATACCGTCGGTCTGACGGTCGGTTGCTGAGCAACGCACTTTTGCAACGAAATCGCCCGGAATGCCTTCTTTTCAGCATTTTCGCTGTCTTATTTTGACCACCCTTGTCATAAAAAGCGAGCCTGTAAGGGTGAGGCGTTATATTGTCCTCCCCAATTCAATGGACTGCGGAAAATCCCAAATCAAATAGGCAAGCGACTCACTTATAATATTTTCTAAATCTTTGTCAGAGCTAATAGGCCTGATTACGCCTACTCTTTTATATAACAAACATTTTTTTACTTCAATCATCAATGAAATGTCAATAAAAATTAATATGCGGTTTCATTATCAATTTAAAGAAATCTTTTAAACGACGCGTACCTTCCTTCCTGTATTATTACTGTTGGCTACTCCGCTTTCGTTATTATTTTGTACTGTATGTACCAATTTAAATTGTTTCAAATGTTTTAATGCATCTACTTATTAATCGTCAGAGTTTTCTCGGATGACACATAATTAGTAGGTATCCACATACTTCCACTTATTTATAAAACTGCATGTAACAAACTGTATCCTCCATCAATGTCGATTTCTACCTCTATGTAGTCTGTACGTTACGGTATAAAAGCGGGACATAAAAACAAAACATTCGGCCATTTATCTTTTAGCTCTCTCTATATAAAAGACCCGTTCGCTTTCAGTAATTTCATTTAGTTGCCTCCCTTTGAGTGTGAAACACTTTGAAGCTGTATCTCCACCTTTTTAACGAAGTTAGGTACATGTTCTGGTTTAGGTTTGTGTTTATCGGAACTCTAGTATAATAATATTTTCTTGAAACTTAAAGGTCAATTTACTGTTGAATTGTTGAAGTCAATGTGGCCTCAGAATAAAATTACAGGTAATTTCCTGAATAAAATGAGCGGTGTTTTGCAAAAAGGGTTTAGAAGTCCGCGCGACCGTCCGCTCGTGCGTGAGCCGGGGGCAGGATGGCGTTTGACATAGTTTAATTTAACATACTCAAGGACATCCGGATGATGACATCTTATAATACACTTTAGTACTTTTACTTTGCTTAATTATATTATATGTATATAAAAAAATTAACGGTGAATTTAATTAAGTCTTAAGTTATAAATAAGAGTCAAAGATCTTTCTTCGCGACGTATCCTTGCAGTACCATGTATTACCAATCAAAATTTAGGTACATAATATACTAATGATTGGTAGAGCACATGATTTGCCTACATATTTTGTACACACACAGTCACACAAACACGTGCAAAATACCCACTTTTGTATTACATTACAATATTTTGCATTAAGGAAGGTCGAGACTATAAAAGAAGATGGGATATAATGTGAAAAGTTTATTCAGCAGTGTCGAACCGTCATTTACAAGATCCCGGCTTAACTTTCCTTTCCGGGATACCTATTGTTGCTTTATCTTTTTATTTTTCTGTCTGTTTATGTACGGTTAGGAAGGGTACATCGTTTATTTTCGACTGTGTTGAATGCTGCGGTATCGCGTAGCTCTATGGCCTCTTAATTTGCATGAGGGTCGTCGATGATAAGTGTTTATGGCTCTGTTTCCTGTGAATGTTTCTGTGTATCAGTTGTTGTTGTTAATTTTACAATTTTGGTACTGCGAGATTCGAACAAAATATTCACATTTAACAACATATGTATTTAAACATTACGTAGTATTTTATTATTAGTCTCAAATCTTGCAAGCGACTGTTCACGACATAAAAATACACTTCACACCTATTAAATTTCAATCCGAATGCGGGGTTGGCAGAGGCACTTGCTGTGCAAATTCCCCCAATTTTACGAATTGTTTACGAAATAATTTGATAAATTAATTGTATTGAGTGTACGCGTACAATGATGTACTCGACCTACCACACTAAAATCATTTACTGTTTTACGTGATTACTTTATCAGATGAGTACATTGTATATTTTGACACATTTTTTTATGGTGAACGCGTGTTGCACACAATTCTAATCCCAATTCATATGATCGCTCAAATTGCCCGCATCTCGTTAGTCGAGGTAGCGTCGTTTGTCGCTAAGTATCCTCGGTCTGGTACACGGGGTCGTCACAGCAAGATAAAAGCGAATATAAGTTGAACGGTGTTCCAACGGAATCATGCGTCAAACTAGCTCATAGAAATCAGTACAGTTCAATTTGTCCAGAGCTGTCCTAGCTGCATCCGTCTACGGGTATCACCCTCTCACAAGGAGAGGTGCAATTTTTCAACCTCTCCCAAAAACCGAAACCGTTTTTTACAACACTTCGTTTAGCGAAAATCTTATTAAAGCTCGTTCTGTAAGCGGTTTGTGTTGCGAAGTGAAATTGATTGGTGGCTATTAAGGAAAGTGGTGATCTCTGAGTAATGTCAAGCAATTTCGTTTGGTTACCGAAAACATACATTTCTGTGACTGTGACACGATCATCTAATACGTCGATATTTTTATTTTTTTGTTATATAAAACAACTTTTATCTATTTACCAACCTCTTGACTGTTTGCAGCGACGTTTTGTTGTAGGTTTTTTTTTTAATGGTGGATATATTTTAACAGTCTTACTACCACTTATGTAATTTAAACAACTGAACAATACTACACTAAGATACATACATAGATAATATATAATATTATACAATAAACTTTACCCGAAAAGATGTCAAAGAGTGTTAACAATGGGATATCTCATTCAGTGTGAGCATCTCAATAAGCCGGTCCGTTATATTCATAAGCTAAGTGCTATATTCTGGATGGAAAATGAGAGTGGGGCGGGAATAGTGCGTGCGTAGACGATACAGCTCCCGCCCGCCCTATAGCCATGTGTCATCACTCCGGCCCGCGTCACTCGCAGACGGCACTCACTCCTTACAACGTACGATGAGTGTGCCACCTAGATATTACCTACTGTTAACAATATCACCTCGTGTAGTGTACAGCAATTACCTTCACACACGTATTAAAAGACATGTCATGTCGCAAATTGAGCAGCAAGTTTACTAATATTCGAAAAATACAGATATAGGTAGGTATCTTAATTCTTACCGGTACCAGTTAAAATGTAGGACTTTCGGTAATGTTTTAATCATTGGCCTATCTAAAGGGTTCTAATTTTGAACCAGTTTCAGTGACAAACTGTCTACTTATTAAGTAGTAACTTAAATAAATAACCGCATGTGAGAGCAACCTTATTCATAAGTATGTCCGCAACTTTGTTACTTTTTACGTTAAAAAGTAGCGGATAATGCCCTCGGGCGGCTTGAAAATATCTAACGATTGAGGTGACCCTTTGCCTGGCACTGGCATCCCTCTATGGTTAGGGTACTGCCGGCCGTCGTCCACAGCCGCACCTTGAGATTTTATATGACATATTTCAGTGTTCTGGACACTGCTCCACCATTGGAGTAACAGTTAAAGGAATAAAAAAATATTTTCTGTATCTACTCTATTTTGTGTTTCAGATCTAAGAGGTCTGTGGCACATTTGCATCCCTCGCATATCGGGGCGCTAATGTGCGTCGTCGCGGGTATTAGAGCATTTTTCATCACTTCTCAGTCGAAGCCACAGGACCAAAGTAACTTTACCTTCTCCAGTTTCATAGATGTTCGAAGGGTGAGGTCACTCTGGGAGTACGTGAAATGTTAGATCTTAAGATAGGGAGAGGGCTCCGAGATACGCCTATATTTGTAATGGAAAGCCGCAATATGTGAACAAGTTTTTTTTCCAGATTGGATTTTTTTCTCCATTCATGAATATTGATGAATTGCACACGTCAACATGGCATAATAATATATTATTTTTTGAACCAACGTTACAAAGCATTGTTACATTCGTTTTTTTTAGAGGTCGTGAAAGAGACACAGAATTTGTAATTTATTGTCTATGTCGTACAATTTCCATTCAAACTTAACTTAGCTCCCGATAGCAAGCAAGTACTCGAAAAATTCACTGATTCAGCTGACCTTTCCTACTAATAACACCCCTCTTTTTGCGTCGGAGGTTAAAAAGATGAAATTGTGTTCTGGAATCTGAAACGATTTTCAAAAGTATGTACAGTTATCACGTTTTTTTAAAGCTAGCAGGGAAATCAGAAATATGTAGGTGGCAAAGGTAAGCCACAACTGCTCTAGGATTAAATGCCTTCGTTTAACATTCACACAGCGATTGTATGGGAGCTTAATCACGACGAGCTTGCACAAATTGCAATCGACGGCGTGCATATAGTTCGGTTTATTTTGAGCGAACGTACCACTTGCTGCAAAATGCACTATATCTCAAGCGAAGTAAGAGCGTTTATCCATGAGCAATACTTATATCTGAGCCTATACAAAACAATTTAGCACGTTCTGTCCTCGGATTTACGAAACGAAACCGCAATACAAATTAAAGAACAACACAACGAATCATATTTGTAAATCATCTAGTAAAAATCAGGAACACTGAATTAATAACGTAAACTTTTATTGAAAAGTTCTATAGAGGCCTTGATGTAAAGAACCTCCTTCATATATTTTGGTCATTGCTTATCAGTAGTTAGTGGATATCAACGGAACAAAACCTTAATGGGCATAAAATAATAATATAATATGAGCCTAATGTGAAAGATTTATTTAAAGTGGGTTGGGTAGGTTGGTTATAAACACATTGAACAAGCGTTTGACCACCATCCTGTCTGATATTAAGCAGCGATGTGGTCTACGATGGAGTACACTTGTTAATTTACCAATGAAATAAATGACTTAGTTTCCTGCATAATATCAATCCAATAACAAACCAACATTATTCAATCAGTACAGTACGAGCCAATGCATTACTAAATTATTGTAAGTATTATTATTGACATAAAATAACACTACTATATTGTAAAATAGTAAGTGTAATATTTTAATATTTTAAAATTTGAACACTAGTGACACTTTGAGAACTTATCATCCTTCAATTGTTTCTGTTAGTGAGCAAATCCTCGACACCCGGAGAAAATTTTTCAGGCCTCGGCCAAAGAGCGACTTTGAGGACTCCTATCCTGTACGGTTTGGATAGACTTGGGAAAACCACCGGGGTGGAATTATCTCTCACGGACAATGCGGCACCTACGTCCATCTTGAAAACGTATATGCAGTGCCGAGAACTCCTTAGATACCTCCAACTACACGCCAAAGGCCTCATTCAGGGGCCTTCGTATGCCAGGCATACTCATAAACTCAATGACTCATACTACGAAAACTCAATGTCGCTATTATGGAGAGTGACTGACTAGTATTCCTAAATATTCCATTAAATTCACAATTGATCACCTTGTAACAGAGATCCCTTTGAACGGATGGATCACAACACTATTCAAGTATTATTGTTTAATTTAAGGGCGGCGCTCGGAGCTGTACTGTTGCAGTGTGAGTTGGGCCCGAAATGACTAAATAATGCATAGAGCTCGAGCCTGATTTACGGCAAGTATCTCTATAACTTAGGGTGTCGGCTATAAACTGCATAGTATCGCTCCGGTATCGTATCGCACCCTAGCTGAACACAGTCGGGTGGACTCGACTACAACCTACCAAAACTAACTGAGCTGATCTCTAAAAATAAGGAAATTCCTTCTCCAGATAGATTCTCGGTAGATGTTTACAAGTATCAGCCTAATTCAATCAGTCTATCCGATAGGCATTATAAGTACATAGTTTCGAAGCAGTAGGCACTTTGATGGACTGGAATTCCCAAATTGTTTCAGGTTGCTAACTATGAACGCAAGTGGCCAGTATTCAGGTTTCAATGGTGGCAGAAAGTACCTACGTGTATATGTAATGTGTTCGAAAAGTAGTGTGAGTAGTAATGTTACCGCTTTTGTACGTTGGAAAGGTTTTCTCGGATTCCGATAAAAACCTAATGTAGAGGATTGTGTTTAAAAGGCTTTTTCAGAAAATCGATCAGGTAACGTAAGAAATGTTAGCTGAAATAGAAATGTAATTACAAGATTGATGACATATTTCGTTTAGCTGTGCAAATAAACACAAATGCCTACTTTTCAATCGATTTGTGATACATCACTTTTCGGCCAGTTTAAGATGACCAAAAATTTTAACGCCTTTGCTTTGAACATAAATAAACTTGTAACCACTATCTATATGAAAATAGCCCCTTGCGTTATATTATCAATACTTAGTATAAAACAAAGTCGCCTCTCGCTGTCTTTCACTATGCATGCATGATCTTTAAAAGTAAGCAACGGATTTTTATTCGGTTTTCTTGAATAGATAGAGTGATTCTAGAGGAAGGTTTATATGACTGTACAATACATCCATATAAATATTGGCAAAACAACTTTTGCCGGGTCAGCTAGTATACTATAAAACACACAATGTGTAAATTTTACCACACATTGAATGTGTACGTACAACTAAATGTTAATAAAAGTAATAGTGGGGCATAACGCATTTCCTCGGGAGTGGAACCTGCACAGAACTCACCTGCGCAAGTATTCGCAAACAATGAGTGCGACCAATTTTCGAATACCTTTATATGCGGCACGCGCATACGCCATGAAACAAGCGGCAATAAACATGGCATCATTACAATTATCCACGAAGATAGTGAAACCACTTCGCAATAGAGTCAACAAGGTGTGACAGGAACCGCATTGTCCTAAGAAATTGTCATCTGTGAAACCCCTCCAGCGGTGGCTTTTTATAGACTCTTCCTTGGTGGAAGGCTCAATGCTGCGCAGTGCGTTGATTGTGCTACTTGCTCATGCTTCAACATGTGGTGGTTTTTTAAAGTTTCCGTTCTGTTGTTGGTTGTGCCTGGTGGATTATGCAATTCGAATCCAAATGCAAACTTTAACGCGAGTTTGCGAGATTATTCAGTGAAGGAGGAACCGGTGGTGAGTAACAAGCTGGTAGTGCACGCGCGTCAGCCGGGGGCACTATTACCGGTCGGGATGAACGCATCTGTTTACTTGCAGAATGGCACTAATGTACGGACGCTGCAATCCGAGGATCGGGTGCGCTACACCAACTTCGCCCCAATGCGAGCACCTATCAGATACAAGGCAAGTGGTACCTATCGAAAAATGCAGTTTACATGTACGGGTGAAATTACCTCGAGACCCTCATGTTCCGCTATCTATACAATAATTATACTAATTAGAACAGCGCCCCCTTCCTGTCCAGATATCAGATGTCCGCAAAGAAGGCGTTCCATTGTTGTAAACAATTTACTTTTGCTTTGTTCTGGAACTGTTCTTGCATGTTTTATATTTTAAGTGGGTGATTTGTATTCCCTGCGTCGCGATTTTTCATTTTTGTATGTGGCGTGTACAGCTCTTTATAATTCTGCGGCGGCATTTGGCTATTATAAATATCCCGCGAGTTGTTGAATTAAAGTGCATACACAATATGTATTTGTAAAGTGGGCTCTATATTATCTACGGCTTTATATTATAGGAAAATACCTATATAAATATATCAGATCCTTATTTAGATTTCTGTGTGATTTTTATATTTATAATAGTACCCTATTTATATTTATTGTCCATGCCTAATTAAAACATATTTTATTTCTTTACTGAGGACCACAAGTATAAACAAAAAAGTATTTTTAAAGTGTGTATTGTAAGAATAATATACCTTAGTTTTATTTAAGTATGGATCGTCCTAGAAGGACCTCAACATCGACATAGGTACTGACTATCCGTGCCCAGCAGTTCCGAGCATAAAAATAGGACTGAGGTTATCCCTTGCCTGTCGTAAAAGGCGACTGAAAGGGCGTGGGGGCTGTGGCACGCGGGCGGGGTCTCACGCGCCATTCACGGCCTCTGAGTGGCGACGGCGGTAGCATGGTGATCCTGTTACCGCCGTACGACATCGTGCGCTGGGGGTGCGTAGATCCCCCCCCCATTCCGGTGACGGTCCGCGAGGACCTAGTGCGGCTGGGGCCACCCTTGGAGTGGCTCAGGCTATTCCGGGGGCCCCGGCAATAACGCGGGAGTGGTCACCGTGGGGTTTTAGTGGGTGCGAGTCCCACATAACCCCGCCGCTGTCCCCGTTAGCGGTGGGGTATCCATAACGGATTTCCCCACGATAAAAAAAGGTACTGACTATCCGAAACCGCGTTCATATCACAAAGTTGAGACGTTTAGATGTGGAAGAGGCAAAACAGGATAGTGACAAATCTAGGCCCATGATATCTACCCCTCTGGGAAATTGGCATGACATACATGCATGCAATCCTCCCAGTAAGATACTCAAATAAAAATATAATGAAGTGCACCTAATATTCTATTTCGCTCTCTCTATATGTATAATATTCATCAAGTACCTACTAAGTCTGTTTTAAACTGAACTTGACTTGAACAAGTAGATATTTATACCTATATATCTGTTTGTGTCCATAGACATCAGTTGATAATTTGCGCAAGCGCATAATCCTAGTGGTATAGGAACTGTCGCCGTCGTTGTCGGGCGGCCCACATAGTACAACGATAAACTGGTCTCAGCGGAAATGTGACTCAACTGCGCAGATAGACCCGTTTCAATGTTTTACCGTATACGGCAATTATAATAAAATTTCATAACAGATTATAAAATGTACGTACCCTACGTAAAACATGCGTTTGGATAAGTAACTGTCAAACCATGTCGGTAAAGGAAGCACTAAAGCAACACTGCTATAATTTATTTGTAAACACAACAAAAGCAATAGTCAAATGAGATCTAGGTACAACACAACACAATACTTAGTCATTGTTAAATAAATATAATACAAACAACCTACCTTACATACCTTACCTACACAAGAATGCCGTAATAAGTATTACTCTTCATCCAAGAATTCTATGTCCCTTCACCAAAAAATTGCGTAACACTTAACACATG
Organism: Conopomorpha cramerella; assembly: GCA_012932125.1. NCBI lineage: Eukaryota > Metazoa > Arthropoda > Insecta > Lepidoptera > Gracillariidae > Conopomorpha > Conopomorpha cramerella. Next base: position 24,329 of record SJJU01003699.1, read on the forward strand.
GTGTATTCTGAACAATAAAAAGTTGGAACTGCAGCCCACCGTTGTCGCCCTCTAGTGTCGATAATTGGTCCTGCGTCGGTCGCTCATTTTCTCAGGTGTGACGGTTGGCAATTCGTATACGGATCGGAATGCGAGACAATGGCCGGGGATGAGTGTGCGCACGCTCCCGTGACGGACGCGGCCTTCTTGCACACCGCCACGACGCCATCGCCGCCGCAGCACAGCAACGATCGTATCGACTGCGGACGGGAACGCCCACGATGTCGCGCCTTGGGAAATTATTTTAGCAGCCAGTTTTTTTTTCGTTTTTGTTTCGCTGTAGGTAGGCTGTCTGACTCGTTAGATAATAGCGATAGCGCTTCTCCGTTCCTTAATTTCTTAGATGTATTCAAAATACAAACACGCACGGATGCAAAGAGTGCTACACGCCACCTTGGGCAAACACAGCAAACAGGGTAATGTTGGACACTTACCGATTAAACCCCCACAATGGACCCTAAAATATCTCCTAAAACTGTGTGGATCACGGAAATACCCAAAACGCATATCGTTAGGACCAATACAACGAAGTGCCTTCCGAAGTGGGAATCCTTTTCCGATACCTACGAGTACGAGCCCAGGGTCCCTGGTTTAGGACGCTTTGCTGCCCTGAACTTCATGGCTAAGACTTGGAACCCTGATGGAAGACTGTCTTTTACATTATTATGTACTGATCTACTTTTATTTTACAGTACGTGCCAGACAACTATATTTCGGGATCCAGCCACGGCCGTGGAATACTTCACGCTGATCATACCGGTATGAACAGATAGTTTACTATCAATTATAAATAACAAAGTCCAACCATTATTGATAGGTTTAAAATAAATTAATATGACAATTTGTTTGGATGCATATTACCAATTAGGAAATAAAGTTGGAACGAGTTATTAGACAAAATGTAAGTAATAGATAAAACGGTAGCTGATGAGTTAGTTAACCACGGATTTCTCCGCTTTATTTCAAGCAATATCCGGGGGCTTCCGAGGATGGATATTTTCGTATTGGATTCCTTGTAGATCGATATACACTACTGTGCTTTACAGACCAGTCTTTTTAAAATTTCGCTAATGATTCTGTTAAATAAACTAGATTCCATCAAGCAAAATTTCCAAATCCTTTTGAGGATTAACTGCAATTTGCAGCATACGCGCCTGACTATGATGAGGGTGCACCACACTACGGATACGTTCCGTATCCTGCGCACGCGCACCCTGAGTACGAGTACGACCACCACCACGTGCCCGAGTATCACTTGGGACACCACCATCATAACAAACACTTTGATCCGGTAAGAGTTAGAAATCACAATTTATGCACTTAGATATTTAATGCATAATTCAATGAACGCAATGTACCGGTTGGCATTATTCTGTACCCGTTGTGGCTGGCGACAAAACAGTCAAGTCGTTTACTCAATTAGTTTTATAAATAATTTTAAAAAGGGGTTATTGATGGTATGCTTATGAACATTCCTCCTAGGAATGTACTTGTGAACTCTAAAACACATTCTTTTGTAAGTTCTTAACTTAAAAGGCAATGGCGCAAGGCCATTGCATTTTGTAACTAACGGAACACAAGGCTCCCACGCTGCCCCTTTGAGCGTTAACCACACAGTGTTTAGTTAACTGCGGCTTCAAGCATTACTCTTACATACTAAGTACTTTAACCTAACAACTAGCTAGGAAATACAATTTAGGAATGTTACACTACATAGTCGTGTACTAAATATGCCACGTACATATATAAACTATTTCGAAGGTGTGTAGTATCACAGCACTTATAGGTATGTATATTGTCTCTACCTAATCCTCTAGAAGACATGTTTGTATTTATGTATGAACTGCATCACGACCCGGACTCCCTGGGTGGTGTTGGCAACACTACATTTATTTTTATTTTAATACCTTTAATTTTATCTCTTGAAATTCAGCAAGAACACAAACCATATCGGCTCTTTAATTTCACACCCAAAAAATCCACTTTTTGTATTTAATATGGTTCTTCCAGGCCATCTATTTTGTGGCTATTATCGCAGCGAAAGCCAAAACACCACCGAACTTCTACGGCCAATAGCAGTTACAGGAAAACTGTAGCAAAGTAACAAGCAAAGAAAAATATTAACAACCCACCAGGAGTCCTATGAGTAAGAGTCAAGTAAGCATGAAGTGTGCTGCTGATACAGTAACTGGAAAATAGGTCCCAGCTATAGAGTTTCACGGGGCGTCCGAATTAGGGGTTTTTTTTTAAATTGATAAATCGTTATTTACACTATACACTAACCCCCCCTACCAATAAACGCATTGTAACTTATACCGAAGTAATTACGGATCTACTGAAACTAGCTGAGCTTGGTGTAATGTCGGAATATGTAACCTGCGTTCTTTGTCAATCCTTAAATTCAGAGCCTAATTTCGAGACGGCCTTGCTCTATTGACCGCAGCCATAGAGGTTCGAAGAATCGACTCAAAACGAACCCTGGGTCCGTGATAGCTTGCGCACCAAGCTTAGTCATGATAAGTAAATGCTAGACAGAAGATTGTTATGTAGAGCATACAAAAATTACTATTTTCTTCTCCAGTTTTAATCAAACAATGTTCCAGGGTCTGACAGCAAAAGCGATTTTGCTGCCGGTAGCGGGTCTAGCAATCCTCGGCGCCGCTGCTGCCCTGGTCAGCAACCCAGTGCTGCTGCAATTGGGCGTAATCTCCGGACGGCGCAGGCGCGAGGCTTCCAACCCCAACACCCTCGTTGAAAAACTACTTTCTTCAGCTAATTACGACGATAAGAAAGTGACGGAAGTGAAGAAAGTAACCGACGGTGGCGGATACCAAGGTAACAGAGCAGAACCGAATACCGTGACGTATGTAAAGAATAAGCAGCACGCGATTGACTTCAGACGGAAGAACTCGCCCGATGACAGCCGGCACTTCGTACCAATACCGCTCAAAATGAAGGACAGATTGAAATGAATATAACTGTTTTTTTTATCAGTTGGTTTTACTCGTTATACAAACTAACCATCATTATAGAAATAGATATTTCTAGGCGTTGTTTAATCACTTTCAGTTGTTTAAGCGATATTAAAGCAAGCCCTGATTAATTTGTTCAAACTTTGCAACTTGGGTTGTCTGGTCTAATTTACCTGATAGTGCATTGTGTACCTACGTGAGTCTTAACAATTCCGAAATTCAAGTAACCGCCGCCACTAGTTCTGTACGAGTAATACAAACTTAAGTTTTAGATTCAGTTTAGGTATTGGCCTTATAAGAGATGGAAAAGGTGTTGTGTGAGTTAATGCGCAATCCCAGGAAACATTATTTTATTTTTGTTGCTGCCGGTCACATATTCATTCATTCGCATTCGGTCATAATCACAGTTGTAAAATGTTTGCCCTACCTATTTTGTCTAAGAAATTGCAAATTGCTGACAAGCAGTCAAAATACGGGTAGGACATCTGGTTCCAAAATATCAAACAACATTTTCAAGCTACCTACCTATAACGAGTAAATACTTTACCAACCAGTTCGCACAGTTGCTTAAAATTTTTACGCACAGCTGCAATAGCGTGAAAACATAGAGTCTTATTTTATTACGTTATTTATGTTTTCTAAATAAATATAATAAATATGAAGAAGAATAGGCAAGGCAAGGCTGTCAATAATTTACATTGATACATACCTACATAATCTTACATCAAAATAGTTACTGAACTTTTTAACATTTCCTTCATATTTAAAAGAGGTAATTTTACTTACTTATTGTTTATCGTTCCCAAGTATCATTGTTGAACCCAAATGTTGTAGTTGAATAAATGTTTCGGAAACAAAAAAAAAAGTTAGCAGGAAAATAATAAAATTCATAAATTTTAAATTTGACTACTGAAACTTCCTGTACCTAGTACGTAGAATAGATAACGTAACAGAAGAAATGAGACGTGATAAGACATGAAATGTAACAATGAGAGTAACTTACCCAAGTGTGCAATACGTCCAGAATTACGTAGGTATGAATATAATCACAATTCACAATTATTATTACACTTAGGCACTTTCTGTCAAAGTTTGCTGCACCAAAAACATTTTGCACTCGCACCAACCAACCGGTTTCCGATCAACTAACTATACTACCTAATATTTTTAAAACACTCAATTAAAAACAACAACAACCGCGGATAAAACAATGTACAATAACATTGGTTCATCTCAGCTAAGTCGTTTTGCTTATCTAAACAATAATTGTCTACCTAAGTATTCTATTGACTAAACAAACGTCATCAACACGGACCGGACCGATCATGCAATGTTTGGTTGTTAAAGTAAGGAATGAAGTGAGGCGCGTGAGTCGATACCGGCTGTTTTGCACCAGCAGAGCAACTGGTGACGGCGGCGGCGGCTCCAAACGTCGGACATTACGAGCTATCCTGCTCTAGTACCATAGGAGCAAATGAAAAGACAATACCTTGGCGGCGATGTAAACGCATCCTGCTTGCGTGACGTCATACGCGCGCAAGTAATCGAGGGGTGTAAAACAAAACAACTGATCTAATGAGCTCTAGGGTAATGTAGGAAGGAACTGCCGTTATCAGCCACATGTCATGGGTGGTTTGTTCCCTTTTAAAATAATATGTAGAGTTATGAGAACTGATGAGAGTTAATTAATTCTTTACTAGCACATTTATTAGCACCTATTTTTGCGAATAGTTTAAGGAAAATGTAAAGTTACTGCTCTAAAATAGCTGAAAGCGTAAATTCCTCTTTAAAACTCCATGATTTCCATTAGGGTAGACAGATAATGCCTCTTAGAGTATCCTCCTAGGTCACATCTAGCTTTACATATTTTGGTGACTAAGGTAGATGGGCAAAATTATAAGAATAAGCAATGTCAGACGCGCCACCTATGAATGCAGGAAATAAAGTCTCAGGCTTAATCCACGACTCGTGTCGTGTACGACTGAGTTTGAATCTAATACTAATACTAACAAACAGATGGCGCTAGTAACAAGTCTGCTTAAAATATAAGTATAAATTGCCCTTACTATCTTTTAATTTTATTTGCACCTTATTTTATTAGCTCAAACTTATAAACAAATAGTAAATGTAATCCACTGAACTATTTTTGGAATAGCAGAAAACACACGCACCATCTATCAATATGCGTTGATAGATGGCGCTTGTCTCTATAAAGAATATGGTGGTGTTACGCAGGAATTGCGACATTTCGGCGTTTAACTGAAGCTGCTTCTAAAGCTGGCCACGAGAGGGCGGTATAGAAAAACAACATTTGGTAATAATTCATTTTATTGTGTTTAGTTTTTATAAATGATGATACCGTGCTAGATATTATAATTTTACTTGTTGCCCATATGATAATGACCCTTCTTTTGGTCGCCACTGATATGTTCATTGGACATTTCAGTTTTAGCGAACGGTGAAGCCGAGCTGAAAATAAACAAAACATAACATAAATAAAAATAATCATAACTTATCTACTAAATTGGAAGGTTCGTTTGAAACAAGAGACACTAATACTGTATTTATATATACTGTCTATAGTTATGTATACTGTTAAGTCACCTCCGAACTGATTAATGAGTATATACCTTAATACATTGTAAATATGAAGACGCTATAATCCAGACATTACAAATTTTATTTTAAAGTTAAAAACACTGTGATTGCTTACTTTGGGTGCTTCCCCTACAACGCATGCGAACATCAGCCCCGCTCGTTCGCAACCCTTTTCACCATCAGACACCTCAGCATCGTTCACTGAAACGATGGACAACAACAAAACATAAGTTACCTACTAATATTCTAATCGAGTAAGTTTAGTTTTAATACATTAGTTTCCCATGCATCAGCTGCCTTTCTTCTTGGCATATCGTATGCAGCTGATTATAGGATCGAGCGGTTTAGGTTTATTCAGGCCATGAGCTAGCAACTTGTAAGTGAATGCCCGTATCCACATTCGGCAGCCATCACTCCTTATTATGCTAAATGTGTCCAAACTGAAAAGCGTGAGAACCCTTTGTCTTTGTCATTCTAAAATTCTGTCCACAACTTTCGCGAGGTTTGAGTGAAATTTGCACCAAGTCACACATAACATTCTGTCCATCTCCTTGTGTCCTGAAATTTTTATGTTTGTTACGAATAAATTCACGAACTACTAGACGGATTTTGAATTATTATACACACATCAGAAGTGTCTAGGGATCAAGTACATTTTAGCAGATTGCAATGAAGTATATATTTTACAAAAACTGAATTAATTCATAATTTATTCAAAATGTGGTGATATGTCATTGATACAGGCATGGGGAATTAGGTAGGATACCAATCCAGACGATTAGATTTGAGTTAAATAAATTAGATTTTTTTTTACAGCTAAAAATGTTCTTGATCCCTAGACACTTTTGATGTGTGTATATGGGACATGATTGCAAATAACAATAAAAGCACATAGCGTTGACAATGACATTTAAATCTTATGTGCTACGTTGGTCAGGTCTACTAGTCTGATATAAGTATTATAAAATATATAATAAAAATATTGACATACCTTTAATGCAAATATCCACAAGTTTCTTCCCATTGATTAAACGTGTCTGATCTCCATTCGCCACCATCTCGGCGTTCTTGTAATTCTCCTCCAAGTCAAATAAACCTTTCTCGTTCATCTAAGTAGTTATATGGAAACAAAATGAAAGCAGTTATTGCAAAGAGTTATTTACTCAGAAATATGTAACGCAAGCTCAGCAATTTTTAGAAACACCTTACGCTTTTCAGTTTTCACACCACTTATTAATAACACAGGTTATGCATTAGCAATATGGTATATGTGTTTGGTATTTGCACAAGATAGGAAATAACAAAACACTGAGTAAGTTATACAATGTATGAGTCTGCAAAAATATTATCCACTTTAGTTAAACAATTTTACAGAGCCGAAGTGTGCAGGTTGGAGAGAAGATCCGAAGGCGGGGCAGTCATAGCTACCCGTAAAACATTAAAGAGTCTACAAACTATATGACAGTATTGACATGATTACACTTCGAAAAATATTACTTATAAAGCTCACCCGTGCTTCTCTGTTATTTTTTTTGACTACTTATACGTAGTAGAACAACTTGACTATTAGAATATTAATATCGACGATTGTGAGAGCGTCTGTGGTCCAGTTGGTCGGATACTTGACTTGTAACCGGGAGGTCCCGGGTTCGAGTCCGGCTACTGGACGTGTACCAATGGGGACTCTTTTTCAGAGCCTATGTACGCAACGCAACGCTCGTAGGTGAAGGACAACATCGTGATGAAACCACGCACACCACAAGGTGTGTGAACCCTATAACGGCGATGCGGCTCACCCCCTGTCACGTTGGTTAAAATACGCTCGGTGAACCGTGGGTAATTGCTTTAGCAAGTGCCTCTGCCTACCCCTCTTTGGGATTAAAGGCGTGAAGTGTATTTATTTTTTATCGACGTTTTGAAAAGCTACCTTGGCGCACTTTTACAGGAGCACGATTCAATGTTTGTAAATTTTGAATAATCTAATAGTTAAGGTGTGTTGCTGAAACATTTATCATTATTAAGTACTTAGTCTGTCACATTACTGCATTGCATAATACATAGGTCCATTAAACTGAATAAATTGTAAGAAAAAGGTATTTTGTCGTTTAAAATGTTACGCATAGCTGTAGATTGCAAACTGTAGCTACCCATGGTTACACCGAGTGAGTATGTTCACTTCAAGTAAGAAGTTAACACCGTGTGAACAGAGTGCTTGTGACAAAACACAGAACGGGACTGATCGTGGGACTCACTGTATTGAGTTTCTTGTAAGCGCACATGAGGAGACACTTGGCCTCAGTCTTCTTCGGCGTCTGCAGTTGCTGAAGCTGCAGCAGGTCGGCGAACTTAATAGGGTGATCTATTGCACACTGCATCAAAACCTTCGTGAAATGTACCTTCACCTCCTTGTCCGTCATTGCCTTCAAGGAAATAAATAGTTGTAGGGGACACGAATGGGATATCAATAAAGGTAGGTATATAATAGTTGCTGTCCAGGAAAACATTTGTTTTGCCATTATGCTCCGTGTATTGGGGGAAATACTACTGGTAGATGCATAGAAAATAGATAGTGGCCGATTCTCAGACCTACTGAATACGCATATAAAATTTAGTGAAAATCGGTAAAGCCGTTTCGGAGAAGTATGATAAATAACATTGTGACATGGACATTTTATATATCAGATAATTGTAATTTTTTAACTCAAGGATGCGCTCACCTATCCAAACCGTTTAGGCTTTGTTTTGGCTTTTGCACAAAATCGGCCGAGGCTTGGTACATTATTTTACTTTATACAAACATATATTTTGGTTTAAAGCACGTATCGGGCCGCTAGTATTTGATAGAGATGAAATTCACTACAAAGACACGACATACAACAAATACGCGCTGTGATTGGATGCTATGTCACACATCGGGCGACTTGTTTCAACCAATCGCAGTGCCTAGTATATCTTGTCATGTCTTTCTTTCTCATGTCTCTCTTTTCTCAGCGCTTTACTAGGGGGGCTGGTAAATAAAGTCACTATCAATTTTCCAAGTAAATAGTCTGCAACATACTTAGGTATGTAGTCTTTTTTTTTGTATAAAGTCAATTCAAATCGACTGATTTCTCTTAGCATACAAGGACAGAAAGTTATACAAAGGATAATACTTACTTACCAAATAATATTTTTACTCACCTTTACAGCGACATTGAAGTAAATAAAAACGAAAATAAAAACACGAAATAACATTATTCTTTGGCTCTTTCCCATTGGTTTGGGAGTAACGCTCTACTGCAATTTTGCAGTCGTATGGTTTTTATAACTAAGAATTATAAATTCACAGCAATTTTCTTAATGAATTCTTATTAAAATCCTAATGAGTATCACTGTTTATTTTCATCCTCGATGTTACTGGAATCATTTGATATCACGATTACAAAGAATTGCTACTGCCAGGACCTTTGTTACGAGTTTAATGATAATGACGATCAATTTATAGATGGTTCCGGTCTACCTGAATTGAACAAAAAAGTTCTTGATTGAAGCAATTTTTGTTTCCTACTCTATATTCACTATTATCGATGTCGGTTATCAGTAAAAAAATCTAGTCATTAGAATTTCAGAACCAAAGTTCAGTAAACTGACATAACATTAGAAGTTCAACAGTAACTGGTTTCAATTAGTTTTATCCGTGTATTTGCAGTTCGAGCCAATTATAGCGAGTCATTTAAAATTGTCATGAGTATAAGTTTAAACGACGATGTTAAATATTCCGATGCGATTCACTGAAAGGCTTTGTTTACTTATGTGTTTACAGTGTACTTGTGCAACATGAAGTGTACCTATCTAGGTATGTACACCTATGAAAAATGTACATATAAACATTTTCTAAGTAAAATAACAAACAACTTCTATTGCACGTAAGTAGTCTTTTCCCATCATCATTTCCTGTGCGTTATCCTAAACTTAAGTTCATCCGATTCCGTCATGTCATGATATTACCATCTTTTTTAAGCGACTTCAAAAAGGGAGTCTTTCCCAATACGGCCGTATGTATGTTTTTTTAATGTTTGTTTGCCGGTTAGGTAACTATGTAGTTTTTGAACCGAATTTGGTGATTCTTGTTTTGTTGGAATGAAGATATTTCAAAGATGGTCCCATGATAAGGAATTCAGCGTTTGATGATGATTATCGGATATGCATAAATCGAGGGGAACTTAAAAAATCGTAGGGTCGGTCGAGTAGTAGGTAGGTATAGGTTAAAGTCGGTTCTTTTACTTAAAAATTATTATCGTGTAAATCAACTATTCCAAAAGAATACCAGAAATCGCTCTGAGCGATAAGGTCGCCATTTCCAACCTTACCATTGTTAGTTTTACATTTTGTAATGTACAGTGTGCAATAAAGAGTTTATTCATTCATTCATTCAGAATCTCAGCTCCATTGTAGTCGTCTGTCTGTCTCCAGCCAGTTTAGCATCGGAATGAAAAAGAGGATAAAGTGGCATAGCAATAAAGCACAAATAGACGAGCAGCTATAGAGGAGTATCAGACGATTTTGAAAAACACAGTCATTAACAACAACATTGTTAGTGAACTTTAATAAGTACAAAAACGTATTAATAAATCTTAAAACTGCTACTTACATAATTAAAACGAAGGTATTTAACATACATTACAACGAAAATTTAAACTATGGCTTACAGTTACGCTGCTGAAGCTGCTATTTAAAAAACACTGGTCTGAAACAATAAAGAAACATTTTAGAAAATTATGTTTTGATTATACAATGCATACTGTTTATACATTTATGCACAGTAACAGGGCCAGTGATTAAAATTTTAACATCATCAGCCACATAACGTCCACTGCTGAACGAGGGCCACTCCTAATCATTTCCACCATTTGAGGTGAAATACCAAGATTCGCCACGCTTGACAGGCGGGTTGGCGATAGCAGTGGTATTGTGTGCTGCCCGTTCTCTGAAGAGCTCCTTCGGCCACCTCTTACGACCCCCATGACGGGAAAAGTTGGGCTGTGTTGCTGACACATGTATTATATTTTCTATTCGCCGTCACCGCACGGCAATTTAATGCAGAAGTATTGCATGTAGGTTACTTCACGCCTGTTACAGTTTCAATGGGTTACAAGTAAGCAAATAATCATCACCTCGGGCGAAACTTCTATGGTACATTTGTAGAGAAGGGCAGCTCTCTCGCATCCCGCGGTCCCGTCGCTAACCGGCTCGTTGTTCACTGAAATGGATAATTTTTTCGTAGTAAATTTTGACAAACACGAGATTCTGTTAGTTCATTTAGGTTTTTTTCTACAGTAAGTTCTCAATCCTTAATTCTTTGTAAATGACAAAAAAATTATACACCACTATGCCAATTACCACTATACCAATTCTTTCAAGTGGTTCTTCAATTCATAGAATCTATAGAGTTTTAAGGAAACCTGCTTGTACGGAATTTTAGATAAAGGTTACACCAGAAGTTTTGTGGATGTAGTTAGTCTCGTGCTAATTAAAATCATTTTTTGGTAGTATATACATGCTACTTATGGTTTCGGAAAACTGTAAATTGGAATGTAAAAATAGGTAGAACGCACGAGCATGAAGTACAGTTCCTGGAAGTAATACTGGAGTACCTTATTACTTTGACATATAATTGATAAATTTTGGACACTTAACTGCCCAGTTTCAGAAACACAAACACACTAATAGACGAAGCACTACTACATAATGAATGCTGCCGTTACCTTTTCCACAAGCCTGAGTAAAGATGGCGGCATTCTGCATGTACGTTGGGTTGTTGTTCGTGACCCAAGCCGTGGCAGCCTGATAACCCTCGCCGGAGAAGTAGCCTTGATCGTTCATCTGCAACTCGTCGTTAACATTTGACCAATGAAAGGATGATTAGAAATACCCCTTAGGAAATGGCAGGTGTCCCTTGCTTGACACATTTGGATGTAGTTAGCAAGCTTGACTGTTATCTTCTCTTCTAGGAGCTCCCATCACATTTCTACATTACGCAAATATTAAACTACAACTAATCCTACAGAAAATATTATATACGTATACCAACACTTTCCGGCTCGTTAAATGAACCTCCCGTGGGATATCTGTACATACAAAATTGTATATAAATACTACTTAACTGAATTGAATTATGCATAAATTTCGGAAAATCCATTGTTGTGATGAATGGTGTTTGTTGTTAATTCGTTCGCTAACTATTCAAAATATTGCTTAGCGCATTATAGACAACGCCCGTTGGTATGCATAGGCAGTTGCGGAAAATGCAACGTATAAACTTATACGGTTTAGAAACAGAAAACATGCGACGCGCGTTCCGGCTCTACACGAGGCATCCTCAAGCTGGCTGACCCAGTGCCGAGCGCAGTCGTACGTGCCATTATTGCATATAATGCACGAATAAGTATTTAACATAGATTATGAACAACCGTTTATTAGTAATGACCACTCACGATGTTGGTACACGATGCAATCATGATAAGGTATAACCAAATTGCTGATGTCCTGGACCATGTGGCGCCATTGTCTGCTGTGATACCGAGCGTGGCATTATAATGCCGCGAGTGGCCTTGCGATTTGATCAACCAAATACATATATTAGGAAAAATTGAGTCACAATTGGGTCAAAAGTATGCAACCAATTGGACTTTCTCCAGGTTTAATACACTAGTACATAATAATTTATTCTTATTACGTTTATTTGCCATAGTAAGTCGCCTTTGCTCTCTATGTATTGGATAAAATACTGCTAGATCTTTTAAACCTTCTCTGGACTTTCACAAATAATTCAAGACCAACATTTGCTAAATCTGTCCAACAGTTTTCGAGTTTTAGTGAAACTAACAAACAGCAATTAATTTTTATAGCTGTCTCGGCGAGCATTGTTTTGTCATAGTCGCCTTTGTACCTTTTAAACCATCTCTGGACTTTCATAAATTATTCAAGACCAAAATTAGCCAAATCGACAACTACTAGATACTAACGAACAACAATTTTTTTTCTGACTTATTCGGTGACCTTATGATTTGTTTATCCGAATATCAGCGGCTTAAACCCCTAGTCCTATCGCAAAGGACTAATGTACAATGATGCATTAAAATGCATTTTCAACGTAATAAAAGTTGGTGTATTCTGATGAAATATCTATCTATTCACGGGCCGGTATTACTACTTATTTATTGCGATTGGGATATTGAGTTTTTCAGTATTAATTGCAGACTCACCGTTTGGTTAAGTATTTATAGTTAAGTTTGTTTAATCAGTAATAGTAGGTAAAAATACACACCGTGCCAGTCATCTTGAAGAAGCAAGCCAGGAAGCATTTTGCGTTGACATTCTCAGGCATGACCTTGTTCTTGAGCTGGTAGATATCCTGCTGCGACACCGGGTACACCTGCCCGCATTGCTGGATCATGTTCACGTACCGCATCATGACACTCTGATCCACATCTTGTGGGAATTCTATTTGGGCCTAAGGGCATTTACATTTCAGGTATTACATTTTATATTACCCCTCACCAGTTTACGTCATCAGCACGACACAATATTTCAGTAATATATACTTTTGTTGACATCAATTTCTTGTAGTGTGTGTTGAACCAATATAAAATCTTATTTAAAATAAACTCATATTCAATTAATTTGCTCTTCCGTTAACGGAGTCTGGTTTATGCTATCGATCTGCACTTTTATGTACGTAGGTGCAGTAAGTGCAAAAATCAATGTTACAAAAGGGTAGGTATTGTTTCAGGCTCAATGCACCAAAAGGCTTCAGTCGCCAAAATAGTGGAGTCATGCATGATTGATGCTGCCAATGCTAGTGAGATTAATTTCGCTTGCGTAGACTTGGTGAAACATGGTAACTTTGTAGTGAAATAAAGTTAGTAGGTATAAATACTCTTTTACTTGAGCGTAATATGAACTTCCTCGATAAACACTTTCGCCCAACAAGGTTGATTGTGAGTCTAAATCGTGAATTATTAGAAAGATACCTACCGATTTCTTTACTCTAGAATAGAAATAAGAATTTGAGTAAATTTTAAGTAAATAATACTTCGATATCGAACCGTATAATAATGTACAGTTCAATCAAATACAAATGACGCCGAATCGGAGCCGAAGGTTGGTACCTACTATTTATTATGGATGACATATTTTAACAATACGTACTAAATAGAGATTGTTCACTTAAAATTGCTTTCATGACTTAAACAGGTAACTCCCACCTCATTAGATTTACTATGTCATTTTAATCACACGATACCAATAAACAATGACGAAGCACTTCCCAAACACGAAAATATGTACTTACCTGAACTGCACAGTGTCCGGCCAGATAATAGATGTACGCTACGAAAGATATCAAGGTTTTCGCCAACATGTTCACGCACATTAACAACTGTTCAGGGCAAAGTGTAAATGAGGATAGAAAATAACACCTCACTTTTTTATAGAATTGCGCTCCGGTGTCAACAAATGGGCAATTACAGCTACAAAGGGGGCATCAGGGCAATGTTACAAAATCTACCATTAACAGCTGTTACCGCCGATTAGGGGCACACATTATAATAACTCTCATGTTCATTCATTGAAGCGACAATATGAAGTTAATGCTATAACATTGACTATGGGACTCAAGAGCAACGCGGACCTCTGTAATATTGCACATAAATCCTGAAACTGACGCCTTTTCATACCCACTGCAAAATACACAGCAGCGATATCGTATTATAGCGATAGCCTGAAGGTATCTGAATAGTGTGTTATCGAGGCGTTCACTGTTTTTGGATTTTAAAACCCGGGGTGTATATAATACCCATGGTATATCTTTCGGTGAAGAAAAACATCGTCAGGAATACAGTCAAACTTAACAAACAGTGTGTTGACCGCTCTACTTCTGTCGAACCTTTAAAACCTGAAAATACGCGAATGAAATCGCGAGAGACCACTAAAATAGATATGTGCAGTATTAACAACTCACGCTCTAATAATCTCGACAGTGAAACTTCAAAATATTATACTTTAAATCCCGTGCCCTCAATGAAAAAATACATTTTAATCCCTATAAGAGCAGCCTATACATTTGTTACAAATAGACGTAACATTTATTATAGTTTCTGGTGTCTTCAATTCTTCCCATTCATCACTTTGGTAAAGGGATCCTATGAATTCTAGGACCATGTTAGCAGTATCACTGAGACACCGGTAACTATACCCAGTAAAACTTTAGCTATTATTCTATTGTCTTATTTTCCAAATTTGTACTTTATGACAAAATAAAAATATTTGGTAGTTTTTAACTATACTGCTGGGATACCTACTCTTGCAACCGAAGTCCCCCTCTAGACAGATTTCGGCGTAAGATAGTGGCAATACTGCAACTGTGCAATTCATACTGCGTGGAAAAGGTTATTTTTACTATAGCGAGTATGCTGGGAACAAAAAAGTTCTCGGGGTCCTTCTACACGCATTATACAGTCGCCATTACATTCCCTAAAACTGAACTAACTAAAATTTAAGATAAAATGTATATAAACAACATTTCGGTACTACTTCAGAAATTACAGATGGACGTACTTATTTTTTACTTTGTGTTTTAATATTATGTAACAAACTTCACGTCCTACTAATTTGATCTCTATAAAATTGCGATTTAATGGGAAATCCCATTGTTGACTGTTGACGTATTTCAAGAACCAATTCGTGTATTCAGAATTCGCTATAGACCAGGTGATTAGCCGTTTTTTGGTAATGTCATTGCATGTGGCCTATAATTTGCGACAATGTCTTTTTTTCTGAAAATAACGGTGCTAACAAGGTTGACAGGAAGATGCTGCTGGATATAAAATGAGCTATGTGACATGACAATACCAACAATTGCAAATTGAATTTCGTACTGAACACATCTACTTTTTTGGGTCACATAGACTAGCCGTCGATATGTATTCCAACATTTTGTTTTGCTGCCTGATTATTTACTATGCTGTTCCTGCAACAGTAAGAGTCTTTGATATATCTTTTAAAATATTAATTACTTAAAAAATGTACCTGTACCTGTAAATTAAAATACTTTGATTTCTTATACGAGTAAAACATACCCTGGTGACGTCAACAGGCTATGACAGACGCGCAAAAGGCCATGGTGCGTGAACATTTTGAGGAGGTGGGCAAGGAGTGCATCACAGACAACCCTCTACCTGAAGCAGACCTCGCCAACATTAAGATGAGGAAGATGCCCGATGGCGATAGTGCTGGCTGCTTCTTAGCATGCGTCTTTCGGAAAATTGGAGTGGTAAGATTCTGTGTATTAAAAAGAGAAGAAGCTTTCCAAGCGACTTAAAAAAAGGAGTTTTTCTCTATTCAGTAAGCAGTACGTCGATTATTTTTTCTTTAATATTATAATTTATTACGTTCCTTTGTCTCTTTCTCGTTCTAGAGTTCTTTTTCTTAAACTTCAGGACCAATCATTAGCAAGTAGGGAGTATTCAGTATCTCGATACGTTCCCAAAGCTGTATTTCAGTAATAATCTTATGTTGTTGACATCATACTTATAGTAATACTTACTTTGTATTCTCAGATGGATGCCGACGGCACTCTGCATCATGATAAGGCTTTGGACAAAGCTAAAGCGGTGTTCGACGATGCGGAAGAACTCAAGAATATTGAAAGTTATCTTAATTCTTGCAAAGGAGGTAATAAAACGTCTTCACAATCTTTTTCTTTGTGATAGTTGGTGAGTATGGACTGCACCACTCTCTCTATCGAACTCCGCTGCTTCTACAACCATCTGTTGTAAATTGATCCATGAAACACTTGTGACGAGGAGCTGAAGATTTTTCAAAATGTGAACCAACTTTCTATGTTGAACAAATCATTACGGTACTGGCAACAGTAACTAAAATGATTGGGTGTTGCATTTGCAAGCGGCTTGAATCATTCTTATTTATGTTCAATGTAATTTTGATTTATTTCAGTGAATTCGGAGCCCGTGACTGATGGGGCCAAGGGTTGCCAGCGGTCTATGATTGCCTTGAAATGCATGATCGATAACGCCCCACAGGTAAATTAACCTTTACTAAGCGCTGTTAGCGGACTACCACATATTTCTGTAAATACACCGATGTCTCCGTACTACGTATTTTATGGTTACCATACACCATCATTTACGAGCTCAATTTTAAAGCTAAGCCTAAACTAAAGTGGAATTTTCAATATTTTAGTTGGATTATTGATATACCTACCTATCCCTCCTACTCCCCTACGGAAGTACCCTCTTTCCACTCTGTCCACCACAGGGCAATAAATAACGACTGAGTTAGAACTTGTGGGAGTCCGTCTTGGGTCCCTTCTCTTTTGGAACGAACAGTAAAATTACTAAGGACGCTATGTCAATAATAGGATAATGAATAATGTTTGATTTTGACTTCTTCTTTAGATGACTCTCAAAAATGCGAATCACCATTAATGAATGTACCTTGCTTTTGCGCATTTTATAAGCACGTAGCTATGCTGTATGACTAACTAGGTCACTATAATTTTATGAAAATACTGTTTCTCAATACGTGTAGGTTACTACACGTATTGAAAAACGTAGACTTATCAAAGTAATATAAAAAGCTATGAATTATTTCAGCGAAATTTGTGCCGATTATTTATGGTGAAGATTAAAAGAATATGTCCATTTATGCGAATAACCTATTTGTTTATTTTTAACCGACTTAAAAAAGGAGTCTATCAAATTTTACTCTTTGAAGTCAGTTCTTTTTTCTTTAGTTATTTTACATTTCGATATTTAACAAACAATATTATTAATTTGTTTATATTGTTTTCAGTTTGCTCTGGACTTTTAGACGCTGTTGGTGTGAGTGAAATAACGAAGACAACTTCCTACTCCCTACGACAATGATGCACACTTATACTTAGAAATTATTATAGCTTTGTTATGGCAGATATATGTACATAGTTTGGAAATATGTTTTATATCAAATCTCTTCCGCTGTATTTTCTTAGTAACAATTTGTAAGTATCTAACAAAAATATTTATGCTTAATTGCAGTACGACTTGAATACTCAAATCATAGTTATTTTCTTCACGAAAATACCTAAGAGTTAAAATGCCTATGGACCGTTTCCGACATAATGATTCTTAATGTCTTTAGGAAAATACTCTGAGAATTATGGATCATAAAACAATTTCCACTATTATGAGAATGACATTTTATGGATTTCAATCGTCGATAACAATTATATTTACAAGTTTTTAAAATATTGCTTGACAGTCTGCAACTACCTCACTCATTCCGCAAATCACGAGAAACGATAGAATCACAAAATTTACGGCTTGCCAAGTAAAAAATTTGGAAAAATAATCTAATACGACATCAAATATGTTCCTCTTTATGTGTACCTACATTTTGTATCGCTTTTTATTTGCAGCTTGTTTTTTGTTTGTTTAATAAAGTTCTGCAGCATTCATAGATATTTTTTTATTACACAGTACACACGCATAATGTCGTTTAAGGGTGCTGAGGTGAAAGGGATTGACACTGTGATAATGTGCAATTTTAAAACTCCAAAATATTCCTATGTAGATGTTGCTAGCAGGTGTCCAGGGTGACTTCTGTCAGTTATATTATGCTAGTACGTTTTTATTTATTTGGGTAACATACGGTAGCATATAGGTAATATATTATTTACTTGGTATCTATCTCTTTTTACATATTTAGTTTTAAATTTCCTTTACTTATTGTCATTGTAATACTGACCCGCAACTAAGGTAGGTACCTCTTTCTCCCATGTTGTGGGGTTGACTGGTAGATAATACTATTGATATTAAGTCCGCCTATTGTACTTTGTTGCAATGAAGTATTAAATAAATAAATACTTCAGACACTTTTGTAACAATTACAATTACTGTAATTCAATACTGGCTGATGGACTTCAGTAATATCGTTGACATTAATCCCCCTCAATGTAGCTAGCACCATCTGTCATAGCTACGAGAAGCAAAGACCCTGAAAATTCCTCATTATCCGAAGTCACACACACACACATACATACATCTACGTAACCTAACGCCTGTAATCCCTAGAGGCATAATTGCTACATAACGTACAAATAATTCAAGTATAATCTCAGCAAAATAAACCCAGCAGTTCTCGGGTTTTAGCGGGGTTGACAAACACCGTCGGGGTACATCTAGTGTCGAAATAGTCTTGCTGCGTTTTTTGTATCACACTGCGTTTTATGTGTATTATGTAGCAATTCCGCCTCTACAGAGAAGAGTCGAAATGAGTTATGAATGCCATTTTCATTAGAATTTTCCGCTGGATCAAATGTGCTCCTCCCGGTTCATCCCGCTCCTACGGTTAATTTTATATTATGCTGAAAGCGCTCATAGGTGACTCCTTTACCATCACACATGCAAAGTTAGGTAAAGGAGCACAATTAAGGAATTGCCTTCATATTCCACGATACAAGCATGCGGCGAGTGGTCACCGTGGGATGCGGAGGAGGTGGGATGCCCTCCCAAAAAAAAATGGTAAATCTGTATTCGATATTCGTGACAAAATATCTATGAGCGCTTTTATATCATATCTCCATAGCGAAAGTAGCAGCGCAGTTTTATTTTCATTTGATTTGACCAGCTATGTTTTTTTTTTTAATCTGGTGCTTACGTCCACGTAAAACAGACTTAATTGGCCTCGGGGCTGCTTATGACGCTTTTCTTTGACCTGATGAAAACTTTGCAGGTTCTGTCGTATTACTTTAACACGTTTAAATAAAAAAAATACCTACATGATGGTGGGTGAAGTTTCTTAAAGATAAATATGTAATATACATATTTGTATCACTTAATTTGCTAATGCTTGGAACCTTTACTTAATTGTATTCATCTCATGTGGTTTCAATACTTACTTATGCCTGGTCTGTGATATGTAACATATAATAGATCGCATTTCCTCTTTTACTTGTTCTGAATAAATTATGTATAATGTTGCATGCGCCGTTTTAAGTATAGTAAAAAATTGCATTGGACTATATCCCTTAGTTATATAAATAGGCCAAAATTAAATGGGACCAAGCCTTTATTACTAGGCAGGTTTTATTAATACTAATTGGACGTAGTAACACAGAAAGGAAAAGTTACTTCGGAGATATTGAGCTTTAAAGTTGGATGCGCGTATTGACCCGCCTTACATGTGGGTTGAGTCGGGGTACATAAAAAATAGGTTATAGTGATTTTTTTTTGTGTAAATGTTAATTTATGTGATGGATATGTCTTAACTGTATATTTAACTCAATTTAGGTATAGTTAACTCAATTTCGCGCAAAGTGTGGATTGAGTCCTTTCTGTGTAACTACGTCCAATTATAATAAGTGCCCATTTGGTATAAGCGCCTAAAAATACCGTAGGGCACAATACAAAGGTTTACATATTCAAAGTGATTTTTTTCTTATCTTTTACTGGCTGACACGGCCAACGTTGTTTTCCATCAACATCAATAACGTACTTGGGGACGGGATGGGGACAACGGGACTGGGAGGCGACTTTTGTTTTGTACTATGTTTTGATTTCGTTCTAAGCTTTTTATTTCGTTGAAGTCGAACCAGATTTTTTTTAACTTTTAACGGCCTCTCAACTCTCCCAACCTCTTTGGCGCTTATCCCCTATATCCCCCTAACCGTTGATATCCTTTTTCCATCATGGGGAAATATAAAAAAAAATATGGAGTATCCCGCTAATTGGGACTCCCACTCACTGAAACCCCACACCACGTTTGTCACCACCGGAGACCACACGTCCATTATTCCCGGAGCCCACGGAACAGTCACAAGCACATGCAACATAGCTTGTTTCAATTAATCGCAGTGACTGGTATAATTGTCATTTCTTTCTCGGAGATTGTTGGGGTGGCAGGTTGGGAGGCGATCGACGCACACAGCTAATCCACAGCCCACGACTGACATACACTAAACGAATAATATGCCCCGAAAGTGTAATGAGAACCCTATCTGGGTTTATGTTCGGTTTATTGTCATCGTTTACTTTTAAGATAGGTAAGCATCTGCATAATAATTAGAGGCACAATCGACTGCTACGTAAAACCTTACTGGAGAAATCTAATGGTTGGATTATATTTTTGAACTATGAATAATGATTAATAATTGAATATTCAACAACCATTGCTCCAAAGATTCTTGAACGTCTTAAATGAAAACTTATTAAAATAATAACACAACATAATATACAGTTCTTTAATTCAGTAATAATCAATAATATTACGCAAAAATGAAGTTTTTGGGGTCATTTTCGTACATACATTTCGCCGTCCAGTATGAAGCTTCGCAAAGGTCTTTGTATTTCTTTGCTGAAAAGAACAATATACACTTTTATAAAATCCATTGGCAATGGAAAAGTAAACTTACGCAGAATGTAATATATAACCATACAAGTACATACCCTCACAGTTTGGTACAAATATGAAACATACATATACAGACTTTACGTCTTTTAATCCCAAAGCGATGTAGGCAGAGGCCTTTATTGCCAGATTTTAGGAATACCGTTGAAATTATTAGAAATACTAAAATAAATGCATGATCGCTTTTAACTTTTTTTGTAAAGCCGGTCTCAAACCCGCAATTCACTGGAGCTGTGCCACTAATTACTTAAATTGAAAACTACTTTACACAAAACTTTATCTGTGTATTTTTCATTTAATGAAAACAAGGTTCATTTTTACTTGTCACAATATTACAACACCGCTATATTGAAGTTTTAGTGACACAGCCAGTGTCATCACAACTGATAGACCACTTTAATGGCCGACGGTACGTACGTACTGGTAATTAACGAGAATTCCGAGTAGTCGTTTAGCTTTTGAAATTTGACATATCATTCATTAATTCCACATAACAAATAATGTGAAAGTGGGGTTAGAATGATATAAAAGCAAAAATTAAGCGACCAATCGCATCGACTAGACGACGTTCGTCAGACTTCTAATGCTGGCTATACACCATGCTTCGTATCGTCCAATAGGCATGACGCCGATTGAATCAGTTAGAATGTATTGGCATGACAGTTGCGTGGCAGTTAGAAGGCACAATCGAATTTCAATCTTGTACCTCTATAATCTTGTAATCGTCATCTGTCACCGGTGACGATGGCTTCAACTGAATGTCCAACCCATTGGATAATTTAAACTTAACTGTTCTTGCGTGGTGTACATAGACGAACTGCAGATTGGATCAAGTCTGCAGCGTCATGCTGATTGGACGATAGGAAGCATGGTGTATGGCCGGCATAATAGCGGTTAAATAACATAGTATGCTATCATGATATGAGGCAAATTTTCACTACTGAGTTTAAATTTGAGTCATTTTTAAGAGTACTTACAAACGTCCTTGCAAAGTTCAATGGTGGCTTTTACGGGTTCTTTCATTTCAGGTGGGTACATCATGTCCACTTGTTTTATAGATGCCTCGTAGTTTAGTTTGTTGTTCTTTACCTGATATAATATAACGCATCGTAAATATCCACATATTCGCATCATAAGAAAATATCTACGCATCAGACCATGATAAAGTAATTACGTAAAACATTGAAGTAATTTTAGTGGTGGTGTGTGATTTTTTCCTTTATTTGGATGATCACTCAAGAATATATCATGACAATTTGATAATATTACATCTAAGGAAAATAAATACACTTCATGACTTTTAATCCCAGACGTGGTAAGCAAAGGCACTTGCTTAGAAAATGCCCACGATTCACCCGCGCCTGTTCTACCCAATGTGACAGGGGGTGAGCCCATCGCCGTATCTACATATTATTAAATAATTTGAGGAGTTTAAAAAAACTTAGAGTATTACACCCTTAAGGTTGTACGATAATTTTGATAAATTATTCTATATAGGTAACTGTAAATTCATTTTGGATGTTCTGGCGTAACGTTTGAAACGTAGACAGGGAATATTGTAGATTGTTATAAAACTAAGTGACTTTGCAGGGGCAATCAGTATAAATGTGAGATTGCAATTTGACTGGGGCAAGTATTTTGCCACATCGCTTAGCAGACGCACAGCAAATAAAAAGTAATGTACCTTAAGTATATCAATACAACTTACAATTTGCGTCATTTGGTAAACACACGCGATGTAACACATGACCTGCTTGTCTTCTATGAATTTTCCTTTCTCGATGCCGTTTATCATATCTGTTCAAGATAATGGAAAAAGCATGAAAAACATTTGCATACCACTGAAAGAAGAAACCAAATCTCTTGGCTATCCTCAAAATATCCTTCTACGCTGCAAAAACTGTCACTACTGAAACTGTTTGATAGGCAAAACAAAAAGATGACATTCCTACACATAATATCTACACATACACAAAATTCTATTATTGTATTCACGGAATCCAATGAATGGGCAAGTCTCACTATTCTCATTGAAAATGATCACTGATGGTAGTACGGATACGAGCACTATCATTATTGCCATTGTAGTATTTCACGACTGGGTTAGTGTATCTACTGAAAATATTCGTGATCTGTGTTTTTTTTTTTTGTAAGACCACTGTGTGATCGTTAACATGTAAGTAGACGGTATTTGTTTGTTTTCATCTTTAAAAAGTGGCAGTTTACGCCTTTCTATGTGACAACAGTATAAAAGACCCTGCGCACACGCACTGGGTATGGGTATAGGATACTACCAACGATACATTTGACTTAGTTACATTTGAATAGTGAAGAAATCGTTTTACCTTCTTCGACCCCAATTTTGGTCAAACAGTTTTTCCTTAGCATTTTCCCAGAGTTTTTCAGTTGCTGACGTGTCATCTGAACAATAAAAATGTGCTTTTGAGTTTATTCAATATTATGCTGTGACATTATTATTCATTTTATTTTAACTTTTCCAACATACATTATGTACATGATGTTCGTTTACCAGGGTTGTATATGCAGTGATCAAAACAACATAAGAAATATATTTTTTTTAAATAATTCTCTTTGTTTCTTTTCTCCACCATGTAACATAAAGATAAGACGTCAAAATATAAATTAACTTACAGCGCACGTCTGTCCAACAAAAGCCACAAAAAGTGCCAACACACACAACCGGCGCATCCTTGGTAAAAGTGCATTCACTGTCGATTTTTTTTCAGTCAGCCCTATAAATAAACTTGTCTTCGGCAAATAATTGTACATTAGAGTCTTGTTTGTATAGAAGGAACTGTTATTAGGGCGGTACCGTGGTCTCTAAGATCGACAATGCCATGTATTGCACATCATGGTCACTTCACGTATCACGAAGTCGTTGGACACCCTACTGCTGTATATTGTCATTTGTGGATCATTAAGGTGTAATCAATATTAGTATTTACAAACATAACGATTATAAGAACATCAAATGTACACGACTGGTCGATGAACCAGAAAATACAAGAGATTATATTCACAAGCTGTAAAGAGGCATAACCTCGTCGTCGAGTCCATAACCTACTATTCTATATTTTCACAACACAACATAGAGAAAATAAAACTTATTTTAAAAGTATGGCTACATTTTTAGAAGTGTGTGGTATTTTTTGCAATGGTAATACCGTTTAATATGCAAAGACAAATCCACGTCACATTAATAAGCGAACAAAGACTGTTTTATATTTCTGAAACACACGTGCAGGTTCTAAATACTGTAAGAAGACTAGGTAAGTATTTGCTAAACAAAAGGGTTTCTTTGAAAATGTTATTTAATTTAGGAGATAAGAAAATAAATATACATTCCTATAATTATATCTATATCACACAAGATTAAGCAGGAAATAAAAAGTCCATTTACATGATCTGTCTTTTATTTTTTCAAATTATCACAAACCTATGAAATATTTTTGTATGATGTAGTTATTGTTGGTAGTTTGGTCCATTCCTACCAAGTGTTGAAGATCTTATGGAAACAGGAAGTGATCCGTGTCGGCTTCATACATACACTTCGCTGTAAAGTATGACGCTTCACAGATGTCCTTGTAAGTTTTCGCTGGAATAATGGAAATTACTATGAAATCATCGAACCTTTTATACTCATTCAGAATGTACTTCTACTTAATATTATAAATGTGAAAGTGAGAGTTTGTTTGTTTGTTTGTTCCGCTTTCGCGCTGTAACTACTGAACCGATTGCTTTGAAATTTTGCAGACTTATAGTTAGAAGTCCGGTTTAAATAATAGGGTTTAATATTAAATATAATTTTTATCCCGGAAAAAATTGATATTCCCGAGGGAAAACAAAAATATTCCTTTATACCTCAATATAACCGAAATCCAAGGGGGCAAAGCCCTGGGCGGAAAACTAGTAAGCATTAATTCGAAAATTTGTTTTCTACAAGTCGACATAATATTCCTATCCTAAAAAATAATGTTCAACGACAACAGTCATACATGCATGAAATAAAAAAACTGCCTCTAACCTACATACCTTCGGACAACAGATGAACTGATAGTATTGTATACTTTACGATTAATTACTTTTAGGCGTATTTATGTTTTTATGTTTCACGATAATATTTAATAACCTCAAGAAAAGGTAGGTAACAGTAGAATATTATACAAAGGTAAACTGCGAAAATAATATTAAGTATATCGGTAGTTAAAATTCTATATCATATAATCAAACCGCTTATTTCATAATTTTCCTGACCATAAACCATCCCTCTTTTAACCTTATTAGCTTTATTAAAAGGTTTTAGGTGCACTCACCTACTGGCTTACACTTCTCAATGGAGACTTTGACGGGGTCTTTATACTCTGGAGGGAACATCATATCCACCTGCTTTATCATCGCCTCATGCGACAACTTGTTGTTCTTCACCTGGAAAATATAGCATGTAATCAATTTTTAAATTAAGATATCTATCTATTTATTCTTAGGTATACATAGCATTGTACATCCCTGTGTTATTTTTCGCACAGCTTCGCAGAGCATCTTCATAGTATGTAGATAAAATAAGTATTTTCCGTTTTGTTCGCTAATTTGTTTTGGTTTGTTCACAGATTTAATTATAGAAATTGGTATTTTCATAACGCCCTGATCGATCAAATCCGATCGTATAAAATTTCGTATGTATGAATCCTCAAAATAAATTATTGATACTCTTACTGATTAGCTCCGCAAAATCGTGGCTGGCGCCGCATTTATCCTTAACTATTTTCATAATGATGCATCTGAGCAGGTACCTAAATTACTTATTTAACTCCCTTGTAGGTGCTTTATCCTTTCCAGTCTCTCTCCTCTAGGAGATAGGGGTAAATCTTTCATATCTATGGATTTGATAGGCTACTGCTTCATATAACTTTTTTGTTTAATTTGTCCACTTTCACAAAGTACCTTAAACATGATTGCTTGAGATCAAATGCCGATCTCGAATTCCAATCTTGTTACAATTTCTGAATAACATCTGATTTGAACCGTCTAATAAAATAGGTTACTTAAATTATTCAGGGCGTTATAAAAATCCAATTCGTTGTGCCTCATAAAAATGTAATTTATAATGACAGTCCTATTATTGTAGGTGAATTTTGTCATTGGTACTTACTACTTGGCTGGTGCTGTAGACGCAAGCTATGTAGCACATAACGCTCCTGTCGTTCACGAAATGGCCCTGCTGGATGTCACCCACCATTTCTGAAATAATATGAACGCAGAGATTTATTTATGTTAAAATCATAGTTACATTATTTGATTAGGTACCTTGGTACTTGGTATAAGCTACTAAACCATGGCAAGGCACGCGTAACCCAAGCTTTCGACTTGATGTTGGCTTAGGCTCGTACAAGGCTTGGCTTCGGCCGAAACGTTAAACTCTTTCTGAAAATGTGCCCTAGAGTCGTCATTTATCACTTATTATATACAGATACATAGGATGTGGAATGATTTGTCGGAGTCTGTGATTCATGCGCTTTAAGTCACTGGTGTATAGGTACCTAATGATCTAGTGTGCTAAATAGTAGACCACGTCTCTGCTTAACATCAGACAGGGTAAAATGCTTGTTCACTGAGATTTAAAAAAAAATACAGAGTATGTAGTATACGTATACATGAGTTTGGTAGCAAGAAAACCTAGTCTAGTACTTTTTTGTGACGGGAGTGTAGTAAATCGTAATAATACTACTAATAATAAATACGTTTAAGACTAAAATACGAATAGAACTCGTTTTGTATCAAACACTGATAGATTTGCTTTATAGTTTTATGTCCCGTTTCACTTTCAACCTACAATAACCATTTCACTGACCCCAGCATTATCTTTACACGCACTGATGCATGTAGAGGTAAGTACTTGAACGTTTCATTCAGTTTCATCAGCGACCACCGACTCTAGACGATAAGCATGAAGCCGTGTATGTAAAACCAGTTCCATGTGATTCCGATTTTAAATATTTTTCTTCCTATACATTTCTTTGTTCAGATATTTTATGCACTTGACTGTAGTAGTCACTGTGAAAGCCAGCGGCAGAATTTGAACATAATTCGTGGTATTGTGTAGGTAATCATTGGTGAATGACATTGTATGGTATTTTGTTGTATTAGTGATGTGCAACGAAATGTTTCGTTCTATGAACTATAACTAATAACACTGTTTTTTTTTAATTTGAAGCGCAAGTTTAAATGAAAAATGTTTGACCACGTTAACTACGTCTATTTGCGTACATCACGGTACCTCAACTTTTAATCGTATACTGTGGTTTTGAGTTCAACTATATATTATATTGTAAATACAGTCAAGTACCAAGGAGTCTCTTTTTAGAGCATAAAACGTATGTAACTCTTACGGTGAAGGAACCTGTATTAGGTATATATATCCTAATAAAGTTTGATTTTCGTAACTATCACCTCTATAACTATTCTGGGACCTTCCCTTATCACGTTGGCTATACACTTCACGCCTTTAAATCCTAAAGCAGGGTAAACACGTAGTATTCTTGTGGACAAATATGGACTGATTATGATGATGATGATAGTATTCTTACAAAACGTACCGTATTTACCGTACCGTATAATGTTTACCTTGGTCTACAATAGCGTTCTTTCTTTCAGCTAATAAATGTCAGAATGAGAGATCAATGACAGATAAGAGAGACACGAGTCTAAAGTCCGTACTTACGGAAATATCCAAATATTCAACGAAAGCATAGTCTTGACTGAACAAGGGCTGGACATTACGCAGGAGTAGCTGTCATGAAATTTTAACGATTTTACAGGTGGTAAGCCTATCGTTGCTCTATAAATCCTGCACAGTCCAAACATACTGTGTACTTGCTGTTGGGGTTGTTATCAGTGGCGTGCACTGGCTTTTACGACAAGGTAGGCAGTGATCTCCAAGGATTGACACTTATGTATAGGTAACTTGTCTTTACGAAATATAGGTAACCTATCTACTCACCTACAAAACACAGGACCTTCGTTAGCCTATGTCATGAGTAATAATAACTCTATTATTGGGTCGGGAAGCTACAATACTAAGGTAGGCAGTGTCTTTTTGCCTGTATGGTGTGCACGCCACTGGTTGTTACAGTGAGTAAACAGTCAACAGACAAGCAGTCAAATATCTCAGAGAATCGCTTTGAAAGAATGCCCCTAACTAGCAAATGTATCTCTACCCTCATTACATATATTACTCAACTTTGAACTCTACATCAACTTGAAAATCATGTAATTAAATAATATTTTTATAAGTCTGTGGTCCAGTTGGTCGGACCCTTGACTTGTAACCGGGAGGTCCTGGGTTCGAGTCCGGCTACTGGACGTGTACCAATGGGACTCTTTTTCAGAGCCTATGTACGCAACCCAACGCTCGTACGGTGAAGGACAACATCGTGATGAAACCCGCACACCACTAGTTGTGTGAACCCTATAACGGCGATGGGCTCACCCCCTGTCACGTTGGGTTAAATACGCTTGGTGAACCGTGGTACTTGCTTTAGCAAGTGCCTCTGCCTACCCCTCTTTGGGATTAAAGGCGTGAAGTGTATTATTTTATTTATTATTTTATAAGTAAAAATTAAAAAAAGACTAGAAAAGAAATTACCTTCAGTTACATCGTGTTTGCCCATACAAGTTTTTTTCACTAATTTCCCAGAATTTTTCAGCTGCTGCTTTGTCATCTGCAAAACCAAACGTAGATATATTAATTAGGAAACTTGAGAAAGAAAATTTAGACTACTTAATCATTTTGGTAGAAAAAGTAAATTACAAGCTACACAAGTTGAGTTTGTAATTCAATATTTACTTAACTCTTAAAAACGTTAATAAGTTTACTATAAATTGTTCTCACCAAATGAACTCCCGGCAGCAGCAACACCATGATTAACAGAAAAGACGGTGAACATTTAGTGGCAGCCGCCATGTCTTGCATTTGTCTAATTCCCGACTCAGTACTAAGGCCAACACTTGACGTAAAACAGTTTTATAAATCCACTATTATGTTCTAATAGGCACATTGTGTTGTTAGTAGAAATTATATTGGTCGCGGGTGTGAAATAATGTATAATCTTATAGAACCCACAAGACGCCCATTTACAACGCCTTGTCTATTTCAATTACAGAGTGTAATAACTATTTGCCTTCACAAACTACTTATATACTGGTCTCGTCTGGTCCTATTTTTAAAGCAGAAATTCCCGTCCAACATGAATTTATTAACGTGCAAGCCCGCGAAGGACGAAATCCCTGAAGTTGTCTAGTGAAATGAAAAAATGATGACGCCCAGCACCTATCCTTTCGTTCTCTTTTTTGTAAAAGGCATCTTCTTACTAAAGCCCACTTCAAAAAAATATGGCAACTCTTGGAATGTCCATATCTTTAGCCAGAATTATAGCCGTTATGGAGCATCTCCATAACGTAATGAGTTTCATTTTTGGTTAGACTGTACCCAATTGTCGACAGTCAAATTTAAAGTACGAACGCTGAGGACAGGACCCCAAGTCTGCTATTACTTTAAACTACTAGGCCGGTGCGATGGTAGAGCAAAGCTCATGCGAGTCTGCACTAAACGTACGTAGTTTGATAAACTTTAGCACTACATCACTATGTAATCGCTAAATCATCGCTCCGGTATCATTCTGGTATTACTCTTGCAACCCACAGGGATCGTTATAGCATGACTCTGACATCGCAGTGGTCTGAGCACGCTATCAAACAAGCAAAGTTGACATTTGTGAAATATCAAATCATTAATAAATAAATAAATACGCCGGGACATTTTTACACACGGTCACCTGACCCCAAACTAGGATACCCTGTACCTACTATGGGTGCCAGAGACTGATACACTTATATAAATACTTTTAAATACATACATAGATAAATAAAACACCCAGACGCACTCAACAAATGCCTCAGCTCACCACTAAAGCAATATGTCCGTGGCGGGAATCGAAACCGCGACCGTCGTCCTAGAGGCAGATATTCTGACCACTAGTCCATGCCGGCCGGCATTCATTAGCAAATAAACAAACCATATGTCAATAAAGGTAAACACGCCTGTAGTCGTCGCTGGCTCGCGGAATAACTGCTGTCAAAGTTGTCAAAACACTAGTAGAATATCATTTTAAAATTCGAGGCAACTGCGAGACTATTTAAATTACTTAGTGGGCTCATGGGCCAGATAAACAGACCGACAAGATAATTCAAATTTCGATAGGAAAAGAAGGGAATGCCATGAACCTAATACCTAAACTGTACTTACTTGATAGAGAGATTCCATAAAAATGTTAATCTTTTTTATTCGAATGAGTATAATTTGTTTTAGGAAATCTACAAATATTTTACGGACGCAAATCATAAGGAGTTGCCATATTAAAATTTTATTGTACGATTTTCTGTGCTTAATAAACTTAAACATGTGCAGTTACATATAGAGGTATTATACTTCAAGGTGCGGTTAAAGTTTAAATACTTTTTTACGGGAACACAAAATTATCTGGATCGGTTTCGTAGATACACTTCGTTACATAGAACATTGCTTCACAGAAGTCGTCGTATTCGTCCTCTGAAATAAATAAATACAA